>APFE031440003.1:537818-576566 GCA_000404065.3 Pinus taeda
AGGTAAATTCCATGGGTGGATTTCACTCACAATACCATGGGTAAATTCCATGAGTTGCTAAATACCATGGGAAGACAAATACTAAGTTGGATGCCACTTAAAATACCATGGGAAAGTATCATGGGTGAATGAATACTAGGGGTGGATGTCATTTTCTATTTGAATATTTCCTCCCTCCTTAAGAAAAAATGGTCCCCATTGCGTGAAGTTCCCTCCTAAGAAGCCTATGTTGAATATGAAGAGCCACTAAAGAGAATGGTTTTGTGTGGTTAACCCATAACTTGATGAACGAAGATCCGAGGATAGAGATACCTTATAATTCTTATGACCAATTGTGATACTGACATTGTGCAACCTAGAAAATTGACTTCGATGAAGTGGGGGTTTGTGGATGACCCATAACCATGACAAAAGAATATCCGAGAATAGAGATAACCTATAATGCTTGTGACCAACTGTGATACTAACAATGTGCGGCCTAGCAAATGGACTCCGATGACAAGGATTTTGTGCAGTTGACTCATAACCATGATGTTGATGAAGTAGCAGGTGCCTACATAACCTAGGGTGGAAGGGCACGTCTCCAAAGAACCCAAGTCAGATGTTGTTATACTGAAACTAATGAATGTGAAGCAGGTGCCTACTAAAGTGGGGTGGGAGGGCACATCTCCAAGGGGATCCCACTCTGAATGTTGCTCCAGATATAAAAAATAATTTAAAATGGGCATAACTTAGTGAATGTAACTCAAAATATTTATTATAACTTGTTTTTGGAAATAGAATGATCATTTTGCATCATCTCGTGTGATTGAAATCCCTATCTGAACACTCTGGAAACTCAGATTTGTGTTGCAATTGTCTTTCCATCACAAAAAATCTAAAAAAATAGTTGATTTTAAATCAACAATATCTCCCTCATCCGAACTTCGATTCGACCAAATTTTTATTTTAAGTTGGGTGATTTTCTAGAGGAGCTCAGATCTACACTAATGTTTTTGAAATTCTGCACAAAAAACTGCAAAAAATGATAGGAGAGTCATCGTCCATGAATTGTCGTCTAAAAAGTTTCTACAACACAACTGATTTTAAATCGGCGATATCTCCCTCATCTAGACTCTGATTTGGTCGATTTCTTTTTTGAATTTGGGTATTTTTTTACAAGGAATCCAAATCTATCAGTTTTTTGTTTGTAAATTTTGCACTAAAGGTTTCAGATATGATCTGCAAACTCGTTGCCCAAAAAATCCTGCAAAAAAAAAACTTCCTACTTTGCCCAAGAAAGTGCTTTGCGGAAGTTGTATCATGTGCATGAAGTTTTTTGAAGATTCCTACAAAACTTTGAAATTGAAATATGCGTCAATCCCTCATTCCCATGGAGTTGTAACCTGAATTTGATACCACTAATCCATATCTTGGGGGGAGGCCCCCAAGATCTAAAAAAAAATGAAATGTCAAAAGAAAAGAGGAGAGAACACAATAACAAAAGCACAAAGAGACTTTTTTTTTTATTAAAACAAATAATAACTGTAAATTCTACATTGTAGTGGATAATCTGTCCTTTTACAAAATGCGACTTGTTACTTATATTCTTTTTTGGTTACAATACCATAGGTAAATTCCATGGGTGGGTAAATATCATAGGTGAATGAATACCATGGGTGGATATCACTTACAATACCATGGGTAAATTCCATGAGTGGATAAATACTACGGGAGAATGAATACTAAGGGTGGATGCCACTTACAATACCATGGGGGAATGAATACCATGGGTGGATGTCACTTACAATACCATGAGTAAATTCCATGCCTGGATGCCATTTTCTATTTGGATCATTACCACAAAGTAAGTTTTTGGGATGACCTTGAATCTGATATTCAAGATTTTGTGGCAGAATGTTTGATTTGCCACCAAAATAAAGTTAAGGAAATTAATACCACGGGTCTATTACAACCTTTAGCCATTCCAAGTCAATGTTGAGAGGAGGTCTCAATGGATTTATCACAGGTTTACCCAAGTCTGAAGGAAAAAGTGTCATCATGGTGGTAGTTGATAGACTTACTAAATATGCACACTTTTGTGCATTATCTCATCCTTTTAAAGCTAATATAATTGCTACTGCATTTATGGAAATAATTCAAAAGCTACATGGAAACCCAAAGATTATTGTAAGTTGTGGAAATAATTCAAAAGCTACATGGAAACCCAAATATTATTGTAAGTGAAAGATCCCATTTTCACTGGAAAGTTTTGGACAAAATTATTTTCTTGTTGTGGTATTCAATTGGGTCATAGCTCATCTTACCAACCTCAATTTGACGAGCAAATTGAGATATAGAACAATTGTTTGGAATGATATCTTCATTGCTTTTTATCTTATAAACAAACACAATGGGTCAAGTGGTTACCTCTGGTTGAATGGTGGTATAACACTTCCTTCCATATTGTAGCAAAAATGACCCCATTTATGACACTTTATGGATATCATACACCGTCCATCACATCATCTTTAAGAGAAAATTATAAGGTTCAAGCAGTGGAAAATCACATTGAGCATCAACAACAAGTTCTCCAATTCTTAAAGGATAACCTCACTCTGGCGCAGAATCAAATGAAACAACAGGCAAATCAACATTGCAGTGAAAGAAGTTTTGATGCAGGCGACTTGGTATTTTTAAGGCTATGACTATACAAACAAATGTCCCTCAAGCAAGCTAAGAAGGATAATAAATTATCACCCAATTATTATGGTCCTTACAAAGTGTTGCAAAATATTGGTACTATGGCATACAAATTAGTGCTACATGCATCTTCCCAGGTACACCAAGTTTTCCATGTTTCATGCTTAAAGAAGGTTATTGGTGACAAGCTCCTAGTTCAAACAGTATTGCCAGAACTTGATGAAGAAGGGAAAATCATATTAGAGCCTAAAGCAGTCACAGAAAGAAAAACTCGATATCTACAAAATCAATCAATTTCAGAGTATCTCATTAAGTGGAAGAACTTATTCGCTAAAGATTCCACATGGGAGGATGAGAATTTTATACATAAGCATCCATAACTACTCAAGCATTGAGGAAAATGCTTTTTTGAAGGAGGGGCATGTTAGGTCCCTATAATACTAGTGTACCCCCCTTATTGTTATTTTTGTGCCCATGTAGCCCCCATATTGTTATTGGTTTGCCCTGTATAAGCCCACTATTGTTATTGTTATGCCCTTACATTATTATTGTTATGTAGGCTCTGATTATATTGTTACCCCTTAGACTTCTATATATATCAAGGAGGTCTTGTCATTTGTGTTATCCAATAATTTTTCATTTATGTGATATAAAGGAGGAGGTTCCCCCCTCTAAGAGACTAATTTTCAAGTCGTTGATCTATCTTTTCTTCTGTTTTGTGATCTAGTTGCATAACAACTACTCCAAATTACCAACCATGTCACTCATAAATAAACTTTAACAAATGTGTATTCCTTCATAAATCTACTCGACCCTCTCTTGGAGGTACTACAACTTCTTTAGATGGACTAATCATGCTCACACGACACACACTTGCTCTTGCAAATGACGTCCACGGTCTCTCCAATATATAGGGTCTCTAATGTTGCCTTAGGAGCTCCATTTTTCCATCAAGGTGTCCTCCACAACAATTAGAATAAGCAGCTGATATATTTGGGTTCTAAGCCCACGACTTTGGGTCCAAAACCCACAGTTTGGTCACTTTGCCCACAAAGTGGATTTTCTCCACACAAACCTAGTACCCAAGTCTTGTGGGAATACCTCCCATGCTACACTATTTTAAACATCATGAAGTGTTTTGATGCTTATTATGGATTGATATTATCCATGTTTATTAACCATTTAATATATATGGTTGCATAATTAATCAATTTAATTAAAAGCCAAAATGACAGAACTATTTTTGAGATAAATATCAACCTTAAATTTGTGACAACTACTAAAAATATTTTATAGAAATTAAATCTTTATCATCTACTTAATAATTAGTGATAATTAAATAAAATTAAAAAACTTACAACAAACACACCTATCAAATAATAAAAAATTTAATTAAATAAATTAAATTCAAATAATTAAATATAAAAAACATTATATATATATAATAAACCAAATAAAATATTTTAGTATATATTTCATTTGATATATCTACCAAATTAATTGTAATCCATGTTGACCCATTTATATTAAATATCGTAATACAAAATACTATTCAGTAATGTGACAAAATGCCCCCCAAAAAAAAAATAACAAATTTTTCTGTTCCTAACAAATTAAGATAAAATTTCACTCATTTACAACTACTATATGTAGTAATATGTAACCCTTACCATCAAATTATTGGTGCACTTTTGGTAATGATTACATAAATAGTCCTATGAAATGTTGTATTCTGATTGAAGTGACTTGTGACAAACCATTTCACTTGTGAAGTGAGAGTAGGGCCATGCACTTTCAAAAGATGTGCTTTTACAAATAAAGAACTCCGCACTGCAGAAACTCTCCCTGTATCAGACAATGCCTATTATGTCCTTTTGGGGTCATAAAATAATCCAAAATGTAATTCATTGACTCACACTGTAACCAAATTCTCTCCTACTCAAGTTCAGTCAGGGTCATGGTGGCAAGGAATGTAATTTTTATTAGCCAATCACGTTTAACGTTGTTGTTTGAAAAGTTTGTGTATATATATTGTTGTATTTGAAAAAGTTTGTGTATATACACTTTTGTAAGTTAAAATATTTTATTGTGTAATTTAAATGTTTTTTAATATATCTTTCTGATGAGTTTTTGATTAATTGTTTAATAATAAGTGGAATGGCACATTTGAATTCTTAACTCTGTAAAAATTAAGTGTTTCAAATTTTTTAGGGTTTTGAATTTATTGGTTTCTTAAAATATTCTAAGATTTTTAATCTATATTTAAAATAACAAAAAAGTTCACTAAAATTTATCACCTAATCCTAATGATAAACATAAAATTAACTACACTCCATTTTTTTATTTTTTTTCTTTCAAATTGATTCATGTTATGTTGGCCTTGTAAAATTTAATTTTATGATGTTTTTTTAAAACGTTAAGAGTAGAAGTTTTTTTTTTTATCAAATAAATTCTCATAATATAATTTTAGATGAATATTATTTTTATCAGTTTGAAATATTTTTTAATACATAATATTATTTTATTTATATATAATAAAATTATTATTTTTCATTAATAATAATAAAATGCATTGAAATTTTAACTTTTATTCTATATTAAAAATATTATTATGCAGCAAAATATTTTATGGAAACTATTTTTTTATTTAAATTTTATCAATATTTTATAATCTTTTCTAATGGTGGAAATGGATTCAACACCATTAATACTGTTTTTCATTTAAATCTTGTCAATATTTTATGGTTTTTTTAATGGTGGAAATTGATTTGACACCATCAACACTGTTTTTCTTTTAAATCTTGTCAATATTTTATATTTTTTTAATGTTGGAAATGGATTCAACTCCATCAAAACTCAAGCTACACTTAAAATGACCCAATATTCTGAAAACTCCAACCACACCCAAAATTCCTAAAATTCCGAATATTAACAACTATATCCTAGATTTCAAATTCCCAAAATTCCGAAAATTAACCACCATAACCTAGATTTCTAAAAATTTCAGCCAGATTTAATCAAAATTACACCGGAATTTTCAGAATTTTCATTGTTTTCGAGGAGAAAACATCTCCCGGCAGAATTGAATTTTGAATCTTCATCCGTGTCTCTTCCTTGAGTGCTCTTTTTTGGGAATTCACTGAAATACAGAGACCCCATGCAGCAATGACTACCTCGTGAATAACCTGCCTCCATTGGTTTTGGGTATTTGACTAAAGACTAGTTGGACCCATGGTAGTTGGTGCTTAACTACTCAGACTGTCCACTTTGACTGACATTGGTTTCATTGTTCTGTCCAAAATGGACATGTTCTCAAAATCAAGTACACTCACCTGATTTGTGTGGGTCCTCTACCTTGCATGATTCCTCGAACATGGGAACACTGACATGGGCTCCAGAGGCCAGAGCCAACAAATCATAGAAGACTGCACCTTTTTGGTCATAATGCCGAAGTTTGAATCTGGTTGGATATCCGATATCCTGCTCCTCACCTTAGCCTTTCAAGCCTGGTCCTAAATTCTTTTCTGGGGCATCACATGAAATTATACTGTAGACAATGACCTTAAACCACAGGCTGTTTTCGTTGCAATATCTGATGATTATTTGAAAATGACTTTCTCTGGTACAGGTCCCGAAATGGTATTGTGAAGCCTGAACAGTCCCTGTTCCCTGTTTGCAGATAAATGTCATTGTTTGGATCTGAAATTCTTTTCAGTTTCCAAGAATAGGTGATCCTTTTCATATCAGCCCTCCTTGCCCCTGCCCGTTCCTCTCGTCCTAGAAATGCCTCAAGAAACGTGCCCAGAGGGTTTCCATTGCAAAGAGCATACTTCCTTAGTTTAAGTGTTAGGTATTACACCAAAATTTCCTGGGACTTGTACCAACCCTTATCAGCCTTTTTCCTTTAAAACCATGCCACATGGATGACGTACACAACAGAGACTCAGAGAAAATAATAACTAGTGGACAACTTAACATTTTGTCACACTCAATAGTGGAACTTCATTGATTGTCTTGGCCAATGCCGCCTTCTTCAATGACATAATGCAAATTCAAGGTATGCAGGAAAGTAGAGAAACAAAATGGGCACCTATGAAAATGCCAAAGATTAAAGATATTTATTATGTACCATCTTTCCAGCAATGCAATTTTAGCCATTGGACACAGTTGATCCTTTGCTATGGAGATGTGGATTTATGGAGCATGTTTCCTTTGGCTTAAAGGAAAGGTATCTATTCCACCAAAATTTCTGTGGTACCTGAATTTCCCCAGGAGTTAGACCCATTCTCACTGACCTCGTTCCTTTGAAACTTATACCATGCTGATGAGACAAGCCACAGCTAAGTGGACAGGTTAACGCTCTGTACCTCAACAGTGAAACAAAATGCCAGGTTGGCATTGCCAGATCTCATATTTTTCAATAAACATATTGCAATTCCAATGTCTCTGCGGAGAAGTCAAATGGGTAATGTCTGAATAGGCCAAAGATAAAGATATTTATTATGTACCATTTACGAAACTAATTTTACTCACTGGAAGCAGTTGATCCATTCGTATACAGTCTGGGTATATGGAGTGACCCCGATACTCATGCTCAAACCAACTTGCTGCTTTATCTTAAATTGCCTTACACATTTCATTCATAGACCCATAATCCAGAATGAAATCATCTCATGACGTGAAAAGCTCAAATAAGGTTTAAGGTCTATTTCTGTTCTTTGTTGAATGTCAATTCCATACTCGTGTTCTAAATTGCAACTCTTATCATTATCTTAAATTCATCTCAATCTTAGTTTTATAGCAGGATCAAAAGAAACTGGAGCTTTAAACTTTTTAATACTTAATAGATTGGGTTAAGATGAATTTGCAATAGTTTATTTTGTTCCTATATTATTTTAATTATTATAGTATACCTTTTTAATGTTTTCATTTCTATTATTATAAAAGGATTTTGTTTGTTCACCTTTACATGGCAGATTTCAACTTTCATTTCGATCAAAGTCATATTATATATATCCATATTGAAATGTTGAATGCAGCTGGCTTATATTGATGCAATTATTAAATATTACAATTTCTAACAACAGGTGGATGTCCCTTTGGCATGGTGTTGCAAGTTATTAACAGTCATTTGAGAGCTTTCTAAGAAGTAACAGAAAACTATTTGAAACACCCCCAGTTTGATAGAAAAGCTTGGAACTTTATAGATCGAGTTAGCTTGTTTATATGGTAGCCAAAGTTTATATCGTCTTCTCTAGCCACAGAGGGGAGACATTTGTGGGTTAGGTCTTTACTATGTTATGCAAATAACAGTACCACATGTACATTTAATATGCATGGGGTAGCTGCTTCAATGGGCACAAGAAACCTGAATTTCCTGACAGGATGTACCTTGAACTTTAACTGTCAATGAATTGGTGACATTATCACTGCAAGGCAACTACCTAAACTCGACACTGCTCTAGAATTTTCAGATTGCTGAACACCATTTCCACAGATTTTATTGAGTTGTTGAGGTTCGGAGTTCAAACATAACTCCATGCTTATTAAGCACCCACAGTCTCACAGTGGTTTGGGAAGTCTTCATTAGTCGCTTACCCTGGTAGGTCCACACAGACTGGTTACAAAGATGTTGATTGTTGAGTCCATCTGTGCAGGATGGCTCACCTCCAGCACAATATATGATTGTGGGACACAATTCCTGATGTTAAGACCTGGTTCAGGTGTGACCATGCTAATCGAGTAAACAATTTCAGTTGATGCCATAGGTGATATTTTGTCCAAGCATGTTGGATAAACATCATACGTGAGTTGAAGTGAACAGGTCTACCTATTACATGCACCGGTCAGGTGCCACAAAATGATATGCACTTTCTTAAGTGTAATGGTATTTGAAGAATGCATCCATTTCAAACGAGGGAATAAGCCCATTCAAAAGTGTGAACTGCAATACATGCTAATCGATAGAATTGAGCACAGAAGAGAGGTAGACAACAATTTTAACTTCCAACAACATTTTTGTGAAACAGATGAACATAGGATCATGAACAAAGAAACAGAAGACTCTGGTCACCCCTAGCTGCGGAAATCACATGAGATCACAGAAGGATGAACACAAATTCAAGCCAAACCATGGATGAAAACAATTGAATTAATCTTTAACACCAAGAAGGTACAAATTAATTGAAAGATATCACTTTAATTTACAGAGTTACAAGTGATATGGATACCATGTCAACAATGAAATAAACTAAAGCAATCAACAGTTAAAACATATCATCAAATTAGCAAGAATTGGTCAATTACTCTGTATCTTCATGGGGTTTTCTTGGTAACACGTCAATACTTTGCCTGTACAAGAACTAATTTTTGACAGAACAGAACAATGATATATGGAAGGTTTACACTGTAGAACTTTTCTCAACAGCAGATCCGAGACATTGAACAAAATACCTCCAGTTCGTGACTTGAAAAGTTATCTGAAACCTCTCAATAGCCACAACAGGTTATTCAATAGGTAAGGATGCTGTATGACCACATTGGAAAAACATTTGAACCATGTGGCTGCTGATGCATCAAGCACTCTCAAAAAATTAACAAAGTTACAGTTACGTAGGTCTAGAACAAAATACTCAACAAATGTGTACAATATCGAGTGAAGTAATCAGTGTGGCTTTTCTTAAATTTTACTTCTGTACCTCACTACCTTGGCCAGTGTCTCTTGGGCTGCAAGTGTTTGGGGATGATCATGTCCCAACATCACTGTCCTGATACTGATACAGGTCCTGCATAATTCTTCACCCGCATCAAATTGTCCTCCCCTTAGCATTAACTTTGCTCGGGTTTCCAGAAGTAAGGCCTTCAACAACGTTACATCCTGCCAGACATACTCATCCACATGATAACCAGAATTAGCCCCTTTTTTACAACACAAAGATCTGTCACACCAACCCTCAATCTGTGACACAAAGGTTTTCTCCACTTCCTCCAGTGCACTGGTGCACAGCTTTAGGAGTTCCATGGAAGCATGGCATCGAGAAAATACTGTAAAAGCACGAACTGCAAGTGGAAGAACTCCTCTTTTTATGAACAAAATCAAGTCCATCACTTTGAATTCTACAATCACTGGATCATTCCCAAAAGAAAATAAAAGGAAGCAGGCTGCCCAAAAATGTTCGGGGTGAACAGAAACAATTGCCTTCTTCCTGATTCCTTGGACCATAGCCTTGGCAGCTGGAACACCTCCTTTCTTCCGAGCATATAGCTGAATTATTTCATGAAAATGAATCCATCCCTGCCTGCTTGTTTTCTTTGCAATGCCAAATCGAAGTAACAAAGCAACAGCATCTGCCTCCCATCTCTTAGTTTGAGAAGCTAAAAAGCAGCAACACAAGAGTCTGAGGCATTTCTTTGGCAAATACATCCCACTTCCGTTGGCAGAAACCTTGTGGGCTGCAGAGGCTAGTAGGGAGACTGGAATTGGAGCAGGTGCAAACCACCCACCAACCCAAACCATTCTAGAAGCCAGACTCCGTGGTCTATTTGCATGGTTAAGAATAGAGAAAATCACCCCTAAAAGTTGCACAAGGAATGGATTATTCTTCAATGTTGGATCATCCCTCACGGTCCATGTCAGTTCTCGTAAGGGTACCTTATTGATAGCCTCCAACAGTGCAGAGGGAGTAATTGAAAGCTCTGAAATGAGTGTTCCAACAACCCCCAAACCAAAAGTCAACCGACCCAACTTCTCCTCTATGGTTCTCAATGCATCCAACTCCTGAGAAGGAAAATCCTTTTTCCCCTTCATCAGAAGCATTGCCTGAACTCCAGAGAGAGACGATAACTCTAGAGGCTTAAAATTCATTACATGTGGAAGCCGAGTAGTGATTATCACATGGGTAGCTGCATTAATACGAGGAAGCAACTCCAAAATGTCTCTGCCATCCCACCAATCCATCTCACTTTCCAAATTGTCAATAATAAGCAAATAAGGTACATCTCTTAACAATTCCCTCCTGATTCTCTGTAAGGCCTCGTGTTCCTGTTCCTCAAAAGTCCTGATCCGGCCTTTTTCTGGACACATTTGGGTTTCTGTACTAACATCCAAACCTAAAAGCAAAGACAAATTCAGAAAATTTTGCCGAATGTACCTGGCTTCTCCCCCCACCCATAACACCATTCTGTACCGCTGTGAGTTCCTGTAAGCAAATTCCAGAGCCAGTTCAGTCTTTCCTATTCCGGAAAGTCCATGGATGCAGGCAATCCCACTGCCATATGACAGATTTCGAGATTCTGCTCTAGTATTGTCATCCTTGTGCTTATGACAATGTCTTGACCTGTGTGCTGACTTTGCTTTAATACGTGACTTCTGGGGACTTCTTCCTCTGTTTACTAGCTCTAGAGGTGGCTCAATCCAAGCTTCTAAGGTGGGCTCTTTGCATCTTTTTGTTTCCAAATGTCCTCTACTTTTATGTTTGAACGTATCTGCCTCCTTCTTTCCTTCCAGCCAAGCACATCGATCTGCATCACTTTTTCTCCGCTCCACAAAACCCTCTGTAAAGCCCAGTCCCTTCATATTAGTCCACATATCCACATCACTTTTTCTCCTCGGCATGAAGCATTCCACACTTTCCTGCCCTCTATCCTTCTCGTATCCTCCAAAACAGGACAATTGAAAGTCCTCTTCATCATCAGCATCTCTTCCAAACAAAATGTTCTCAATCTCAATCAGTTCCTTCTCCCTTCCTACAAACCCAGTATTTCGCAGGAAAGGAAATTCTTCCCCGTCTACACTTTCCTTCTTCACCCTCTCCCTCTCTGCAACTGATCTCCTACCTAGCCTACTACCCAACAAACTAACAGCCCTCAAAATGCAGCTCCTCCAATTGACCTTATTAGCCTCCAATTTCCATTCCTGGATTCTCCCAAGTCCTTCAATAGCTTCCCTCCATTCCTTTTCCTGCACTCCACAGATCCTCCATAGTTCACCTCCGTGCTTCTCCCAAAACTCCCCCTTCTTCTCAATGATATCATTTGCGGAGCAATCTGACTGTGCAAGGTCAAAAAATATTGGGACTAGGTTCTTCCTCTGCAAAAACACCCTGATTTCCTCAATTCCAAAAGGATTGAAGAATGTACTCCTGGTTACAATCACAACACCAAAAGTTGCAGATGAGATGATTCTATCGGTGATGTCATGGCTCTGACTGTCAGAATACCGGGCCCTGTCTGCTGCAAAGCAGGCTATGCCTTGAAGCTCGAGTTCGGCATGAAGCCATTTTGAAAACCGAAGCAACTTCGAGTTCTGCCCATGAATTCCAATGTAAACATCACAGCTTCTTAGCTTGCTTGATGAAGGAGGAGACATGGGCCCTTTGGCAAAGGACATCCGAGGCACAGGGAATGAAAATGACACACGTGGAGGGGCATGATCAGAGGCTGCCTGTGCTTTAGACCTCTGGATGTCGTCCGAGAAATCCTCAGAGACATAGTTTGTTAGATGGATACTGTGATTTTGAACACAGCTTGCCAGATGGATACTATCATTTTCTACTGGGGGGGTATAAGAAGAACTTGGGATATCGTCTGAATGTGAACCTGACTGTGAAAACGGGGAATACTCTAGTTCTTGCTGATGCTGCTGTTGTTGCTGCATCTGCTGTTGCTGCTCAACATCATTGTGCAACTGCAGAAAGCCTGATGAATTAGGGGACAAGTAGGGGGACTCAGAGGCAGAACCATGGGGAAATTGCAATAATAGGCCTGCTGCATTTGGTGATAGCAAGGGTGACTGAGAATCATTGGGCAATTGCAGAAGCCTTGGGGATAAGAATGGGGACTGTGATGCCGAAACGAAGGCTGATGAGGCAGGGGAGAAGTTTGTGGGGGAGTTGTATAGGGATGAATCTGATAAGTTTGGAGGCAATGGAGATGAAGCCGTGGGTGGGGAGACTGATGAATTCTTGGGATGGAAATCTGAGAATCTCACTGTTAATGGCTTCAATCTAGGCTTGGTTTTAGAAGGAGAACAAATTTGAACACCGCCAAGTACAACAGCAGGAGAAGTGTCAAGACCAATATGAAAAGCAGAGGATGGTGCCTGTGACTGGGACTTCTCTGCACTGTCCATGTAGAAAAAGCCTGAATGGATCTATTACAGATGATAGATCAATCAATACCTCTGAACCAGTGAATAATTACATGCCTCATACTATATTCTACATACCAGACCATACTCAATACTCACTGTATGTTTTTCACAATACCCAAATCAGTTCTTATTGTTTATGAATATCTTAATACTCAAATCTGGTTCTTCTTACCTCATGAGCTTCCTTGCAGCATTGCCCGATCCTGAAAATGCTCACCAAGCTGAACTTTGCAGACCTATATTCAAAAACAGTTATATGAAGATGATGATTTCGCGTTATTCAAAATAATTCTACTACTATTTGAATAGGCTCGCAGGCCTGAAACTTCTCTCCCTCCCATCCTTTCAATATAATAGAAAAAACAAGCTGCTCGGAACCAGTCATCGGGAGCAGGGCCTTTTACAGATGCATTGTTCAATTCCCCATGCTCAAGCTCCAAAATCCCATGTAAAAACAAAATATTAGTCCGGACACCCCCGCTCATCTCGTAGTTTGGGCCTTTAAGGCAAAGGCCGCGACCAAATATCCGCCAAATTTGGCATTTTTTCGAGGCTGCTAAAGTATCTTTTTCCAGGAACCATGTCCAAATTCAAATTAATTTTTGAGCTGGCCAAACAAAGTTGGACCTGCCCAAGCAAAGTTTGAGCTGGCGAAGTTGCGTGGTCCTATTTGTTTGTTCTGCAACCACGTGGTTATAATTCCATAGCTCAATCTTGTGATTTGAGTAAAGGAATCTCCCTCCAATCTGGGAGGTGCATAAATTGTTTATAATTTTTCTCGATCATTATAATAATGTATTTATGTTTTATTTAAAATAAAATAACATAATCAAATATGTATTAACTTTTTTATTTTGCACATGCAATTTTTATTAAATTAGTATTTTCTGATATTTATTTATTTGGCCAAATATACTAGTTTAAACTGATTGTTTTTATGTGAAAATCATAAAAATTCTAGCGAGATTTAGATAAAATTTGATAGGGATTTTTGTAAGGAGTTGTCTATAATGCGATTTTTTGGAGATTCCGGTGACGGAATCAGGGGAAAGAAATGAGGTTAAATCTTGATTTTTAGCAGTTAAAATGGTTTTTTAACTGCATATTTGGATTCAGCGCCCTGAAAAACCCCTGGGAGCCATTGATTGTACAGAAACTAGCTATCAAACTTGGGATTCCAATGAATTGCTACCGGATTTTGACCGGAAAATCTGCCGGAAAGGCTTTCAAAAAGTCACTTTATAGACTACTGCTTTTTGTAAATTCAGGTTAGAATTGTTAAATTTTAAGATTTTAGGTGCTTAGCAGTTTTTGATTGTGTTAAATCTATTTTCACCATAAAAACATCATTCAAACACTGCTGTAGAAATTTCGGCAAGATTTAAATCCAGGTTACAACTGTCAAACTTCAAGATTTTGGGTGCTCAGAGATTTTTGATGCTACTGAATCCATTTTCACCATAAAAACATGATTCAAACACCATTACTGCAAAATCTTTTTTGAAGTTTTTTTTACCTAAATTCTGACCACTTTTGACAGAACAATTCCTCCATCTCAATATCTTTCTTCAAATTCATGTCAGTATTAAATGTTTAAATTAACTAAATAAATTTTGAATTAAAAGTTTGAATTGATTGAGTAAATTTTGAATGTACAGAGTAAATTTTGAATTGACTTTGACCCATTCTTATCTGTTTATTTAAGTTGAAGTTAGCCTTTATAATTTTGGAAACTTGTGTTATTTATATTAATAATTTATAAATTTAATTTATTTTATTTTATCAGAATAAATCAAATATTATAAAAAAAAATTAATTTATTATATAAATTTTTCTTTAAATTATATATTTAAAATTAGTAAAATTATTTAAATATATAAATTTTCACCATTAATTATTGTGTTATTTAATTTTTTATATTATTTACTATTAAAAAATAAAATAACTTAGTAAAATTGTGTTTTTTCTTAATATATTTATTTTTCTTAAATTAACGTGATCGCAATTATACTATTTTTTAGTTATTACATTTGCATGATTAGGACTGTGTTATACTAGTTTTTAATTATTACATTTATATGAATAAGATTGTGTTATAATATTATTTTTAATAATTACAATGAGATAAGTCAATATGTTAAAGAAATAATTAATTTTGTTTAATATTAATCGAATTATAATGTTAATTTAGAAATTTCGTTGGATATTAATGTGATTATAATGTTATAATTTTATAATTTTATATATAAATCTATTATTTAGAAAAGTTTAGACTAAGTTCACTTTTGTTTTTGGCATTAATTTCATTCTACCATTGACGTGCATGTTTAAATTAGGCTTAATCCTTTTGTAAAGTATTTTAATTTCAAGTTCACCATTGACGTGGAACATGGAAAATATTCAACTAAATATAAAAATGTATTTTGAGTTTAGCATTTTAGTCTCTAAAACGTCGTTTTTTAAATAATGGGTATTATTGGGACTAAAGCTTGAATGTTTAATGTATAATTATTAATTTAATTTTGTTTTGTTTATTTATTTAAATTTAACAATGTGGTGTAATTTTTAATTTTTATTTAGAACAATAAATTATTTTTCAAAAGTTTGAATGGACTTTTTAAATATGTTTAGAAATATATATATATATATATGATAAGTTTGGTGGGACTATATCTTAATCATGTTTAATATATTATTATTCGATTTTTTTGTGAGCGTGGTGAGTCTACAGCTTAATCATGTCTAATATATTACCTGAATGAGGTGGAGAATTGAAAGAACTAGTGACTTCACATCATGGAGTGTTTTAAAAAAAGCAACCAATCACTGTCTATCCAAAACTTCATAGACAATATATAAAATTATTAATCTTATTATAATTTTTTCAATTTAAATTTAAAATATAAAAAACATATTTACAAAATTTAATAGATATATATATATATATATATATATAGATATATATATAGATATATATATATATGGACAAAAGTGTTCCCTCTAACTATAGGACCATTATGATTAACCACATCCTAGCCAAGCTATATGGCCTCATTTTGGAAAAGAAAGTTAGTTTTTGGCTTGAAACCCATGGTAAAAGGGCTAAAGGGCAAGCTGGTTTTAGGAGACATATTTTGACTATTGACCATCTTGTTACTCTCAGGATCATTACAGAGGAATGTCACAATAGTAAAGTCGATCTCTTATGTTGTTTTGTGGACTTTAGAAAAGCTTTCCACACTGTTCCTCAAGATAAGCTCTGGGAGAGACTTGAAGAGATCATGGCTCCTCCTGAACTGAGGATTGTTATGATCTGCCTCTACAACACTGTCATTGCCAAGCATAAGACCAACGAAGGGTGGTCTAAAGATATTAAATGCAATATCAGGGTTATGCAAGGGTGTCCCCTATCCCCTACCCTTTTTGGCATTTACATCTATAAGCTTGAGGAGTGTCTCGAAACTACAGTTTGCAAGGGCACCGAGCTTGGTGGTATAATAATTACTCTTCTCCTTTATGTTGATGATATCATTCTTCTTGCGAAAATCCATAATGACCTAGACAAGCAACTTAAGACTCTTCTTGTCTACTGCTCCAAGATGGGTATGATAGTTAATACTGACAAGACTAAAGTCATGATCATTAAATCAAAAAAGACCACCCACGGTAGTTTCGTCTATGATAACTATTGTTTAGAGCAGGTTTCTTCTTACAAATAATTGGGTATTGACTTTCCTCATTAGCTCAACTGGAATTCTAGCATCAAGAAAATGATTATTGGAGGTTGGAAAGCTTATTATAAGCTTGAAAACAATTGTAAGCCAGTCGATCTTTGCATTTGGAGTATAAAAAGGTTCCTTTTTAAGACTCTCATCACCCCTGTTGTCTTATACAAATGTAAAGTTTGGGGTTGCAGTATATCTAGAGAGCCGTGGAGAAAAATTAGATGATTCAAAAGCAATTCATAACCTACAACCTAAATATCAAGGGAAATACTTGCTATCATTTCCTCTTGATCAAAGCTGGCATGTCCCCCATTGAAAGTATGACTATGTTTAGATATCTGATGTATAAGAAGAAGCATTACAACATGGAATCTAAGAGGCTCCCAAAAATTGCTTCTAACTTTAGTCAAATCCCCCACCTTCACCTCAAGCGCAAGTGGCATAAGGATGCTCAGTCTTGGCTCAACCATTGGAATTAAGGAGGAGATCATCATGGAAAGCAAAGATAGTGTCAAAGATACTATTACCTCCAATTTTAAGGAAAAGTTGTGGGATGATAAGGAGTTGGAGGGTAAAAGGAAGCTAAGATACTATAAGGAGGTGATCAACCCATAACTAGAATTATCTCTCTATATTGACTAGCACTAAGAAAAAAATGAACATCTCTAGAATAAGAAATAATTCTCATAAGCTTCGAGTGAAACTGAGCAGTGGTCTACTCCCTAGACTCCCTAGGATGATAGAATCTATCAAAATTTGCGATACTAAGAAGTTGGAAGATGAAAAACACTTCATTTTAGATTGCTCGACTCTTACTCACATCCACTCTCAATTCATTAACATCTGCCACACTTTCAATTTCCTTGACTTATTAAGTGAGCCCAACTATAGTGATCTTGAAGCGCTTCTTTCTCCTCTTTTTACTCACAGAAACAAGATTTTAAAGAATCATAATTTGATTCTTTTTCTTTTCTTAAAGTCCAGTAAATTGCAGTGATCTTACTAGACGTTAATCATTATCATCATATTAAAATTTATTTGATTAAAATAAATAAATTTAAAAAACTCATATTTTATAATTAAATATTTTTAATAAATTAAACCTTTAATTTATGTAAATCATTAATATAAAAAATAAATAATAATAACAAATTTTGTTTTCTAGATTATTCAATCATACAAATTTACTGGAATTTAATATAACTAAATTAATAAAAAAACATAATTTAATTTAAATTTCAAAATTTTAATATATTAAAATTAATATTACTAATTACTAATCTCTATAAAGTTATTATAAACATTAAATAAAGATGAATATACTCAACAAACATATTCATAAAAATTCTTATTTGTAATTTTTTTAATATAACTAATTTAATAAAAAACATAATTAATTTAAATTTTAATATATTAAAATTAATCTTACTAATTACTAATCTCTATAGAGTTATTATATGGGCAATTTGCGAAAAGAACAATATCATTAAGCAACTCAGGCTTCTTAAGGATTTCCACTCTACCATGGGTATGACTGTTAACACTAACAAAACAAAAATTATGATAATCAAATCCAAGAAGGACGCTTACACTAATTTTATGTATGGCAATAATAACTTGGAGGAAGTGTATTCTTAAAAGTACCAAGGAATTGCTATTCATCACAAGCTCAACTAGAACCATAGCATTGGGAAAATGATTAATGGGGGGTGGAAAGCTTATTTTGGTCTTGAAAATAATTGTAAAACAACAAACCTCGTAATGTGGGATAAAATGAAGTTCCTCTTTGAAACTTTAGTCACTCCTATTATCTTATATGGCTGTGAGGTTTGGGGTTGCAACATCTCCAAAGAATCATGGAGAAAGATTGAGCAAATCCAGAAGCGTTTTATAACCTATAACCTAAAAAAATAAAAGATACACCCTATCCTATTCTCCTTATAGAAGCATGTCTTTCCCCTATTGAGAGCCTAGCTATGATTAGGTTTCTATTGTACAAGCACAAACTCAATAACATAGATGATCATAGACTTCCTAAGCTAGCTTTAAATTCCAACCAAAACCACCTAAGGCTCAATCGGGGGTGGCATAAAGACACAAGGGCCTGGTTAAACTATTGGAAGATCAACAAGAATGATGCATTGCAAAATATTAATAACATTGAAGATATTGTTACTTGTAAGTTCAAAGAAAAAACGTGGTGTGAGAAAGATTTAGCAGCTAAAAGAAAATTAAGTTATTATAAGAAGGTCATCAACCCCACCCTAGAAGATCAAACATATCTCTCTATTTTAACTGGCTCAAAGAAGAAAATTAATATAACAAAGATTAGAACGAATTCTCATGAGCTCCATAGTGAAACAGGTCGTTGGGCAGTTCCTAAAACACCATGGATGGAAAGGATTTGCCATATATGTGAGAATAGGAACATCGAGGATGAAAACCACATTCCTCGTAGAGTGCCCCGCATACAACCACATTAGATCTCAGTTCATAATCTTTGTTCAATACTGACCTTCCTAGCCTTTTACAATGTCAAATTATAGTGAGCTCGAGAGGCTTCTCTCCAAGCTTTTGAAACATAGGAGTAACAAATCAAAATAAATAATAGTGTTCCTTTAGTCCAATAAACCAATGTTTGGTCTCAACAGATGTAAACCACCAACATCAACATCATAAACATAAAATAAAGATAAATATACTCAACAAACATATCAAAAAATTCTTATTTTAATTTTAAAAATTATCCTTAATTTCAAATAAAAATAATAATAATATTTATTAAATAATTAAATATTATAAATCTAATTTCTTTTTTAATTAATTTTGAAATAAAAACAAACTAAATACAATTTATTTATACATTTATATTTATCATTTATCTTTTAAATATTAAATTATATGTAATATTAATTTATTTATTTTAATATTAAAATAATTATTTTATAACTTAATTAACTTTTCTAACTATTACAATTATTATTACAAACCAAACTTTTTAATTTTTAAAATTATATTAGTTATTAATTACCTTAGTCCCCTCAAGGTGTTTAATAACAAGTTATTTTTATAGTATTTTTTAAAGAAAGAAGCTGCACCATGTAAACTCAGATTATTATTATTGAGAGTGATTTGCAAAGCTAGTTGCACCTAGGCAACTCTTAGATGTTGGTAGACTCGAGAATAAAATAAGAGGAAATTGCGCGTTTTGGGAATTCAAAAAGAATATGTATATCTATGTGCCCTGGAATCTTTACGACAAAAATAAATATTAACTGTCAACATCATGTTAAGAATTAGATTTCAAAGGGTTAAAAAATAGAAATAAGTGTGATAGGTATGTTTAAAAAACCTTGTACCCATAACACATATCAACATCATTGTTATGCTGGTTAAGGATATTTAATTTGAGAACCATATCTAAGATATTTAACTATCTAAATAATTCTTACCACTAGTATTAAAAAGACAAGATAACCTAAATAAGTGATAAGTTATATTATAAAAGTTTCTTTCATTTGTATTATATATAAAGACTTTCTAAGAAGTATTAGATATAAAGACTTTATAAGAAGCAATGACACTTCAATATAAAAAGAAATTGTATTTGGCAATTTACTAGGGTCACCACATTCTCATATTTGCACTACTAAAGGAATGTTGTGATGATAGGGTTCAATGGTTATAAGACATGTGATACCCTTCCGAGCAAACAAAAAGTTGGGCCCATGTTTCATTAGTTTTTAATGTGCTGCCCACTCAAATGCTTCTTATTCCTGTCAAATTTGAAATCTAGTCTTTACATTGATCTTTACTTCCTAGGAAAGTATTATAAAATATGTAGATACTAGGCTTTCACACACCTTCAAGTTGACCATAGAAGTGTCATCTAATCACAACTTTCGAAATAATTAAAAAAAATGATATCTATCTATATATAAATTTAATATTGTTTTGGTTTAATGTTGATAAGAACTAATGTTTGCATTGTAATACATTGTATTTAAATATTAGAAAATTTTAAGACTTTAGGAGTGTAACTTTGGATATTATATATAAAAAATTAATAACTGAAGGTTAAACATATTTTTTCTATGATGCTTGGTGATATTATAGGATTTTATTGTACTAATCTAATCTCACAATATGTATGTGTAGTTTTTTTTTTTTCACTAAATTTTGTTTTTATGGCGTAAGACATGGTGTTTATCATGCTATTATTTATACTTTGAGGTTTATTGCAAAACGTTGTCAACTTTGTATTGAAGATTCTTTTTCTTTTCATGAAGCATATTGCTTTGTTGATCTTCTTACATGTAGAGTGAAAAATTATTATCTTTAAAGGAGTTGGATTAGTGATCTATATGGGCACTACAAGTTGAAATCCAAAGAAGACTTGAAATGGCCTATAATGAGTCATGTGTTGATCATAGTCAAATATTACATGAAAGGAATGTTTTTTTCTTAAACATATGGGTGCTTGTGATTAAACATCCAAAGAAAATATACATATATTTCACCACTTCTATCTATTTGTCAATGATTCACTTGGGATGGGAATACTAATCCTAGGTGCACAGTCTCTTAAAATATGAGGGTGTTGATAAAAATTGTGACTATGTTGCTTTACACATAACTACCAAGCAAGCCACAATGCTCTTGATCACAGTGGGAAATGAGTCTTGGTAAAGAGAAACTTGACCAAGTGAAAGTGATAAGAGTTTGGAAGGAGACTAACATTGTGGAAGGATATTAACATTGTGGAAGAATATCAATGGATATTGTAGAGTTATGTTATTTAGCTAGATAGTAAATGCATTGTGGAAACTCAAACATACAAGAAAACAAGGTGGTAATAAGACTAAAAGGAATAATGTAAATCATCATAAAGATTGACTCAAATATACACCTTTTGGTACACAAATGAGCTATAATAGTGATATGGGTTGAAGTGATGTAAAGAAATGTTGCAATTCTTAATTATGAAATAATTGTAATAAAGTTTGAGATTTTGATTTGATAGATACACGAGCATGGAGCTATATTGTTTGATGCATCTTCTCCTTTAAATATGGACGTTACATACACACACACACACACACACACACACACACACACACACACACACACACACACAAGTGAACAAATAGAATACACCACTAATGCAATGTTACAGACTTGATAAAAAGGAATAACAAACTCTCGATATTTCTAGAAACATGTCAATTGCAAGTGCATTAGAATAGACAGTCAAATTTGATTACTAGAGGTCACAAGTATGTTGATTGAGACAAATGAGAGATATTATTGATGATGAAAAGAAAATTGGGTCTAATATGGTGTGATAATATACTCAGATCTATCAATGATACCATATTGATGATTTTTAAAAAAGGGTTTGTGTCATGTTGGATATCAGTTGCAATTTGCAATTGAAGTGGTTGTGATGGTGAATGGAAGTACACTACAATACCCTCTAAGGCTAAGAATGAACAATTTTCATCCATAACCATATCTGTGCATACATTAACATTTCCCCTTGACTAGCAAACATTCACGTTGTGTTAGAGGTAGAAGTAGTAGTCATACAACCAATGAATCTATATGTTGTTGCAAAGAAATAGATTAGTGTCCACTAACTAAGGAAATTATGTCACACTTTATTAAGTATAAAATACCTAGCTAGCATGGAACTAACCTATGTCAATAATGTGAAGAATTATTATATCCTTATTGTAGGTACACCAAGTCATCTAAATTAGATTATTGTCCATTGACTAACATAATTATCTCACACTTGCTCAAGTAAAAAATACATAGCTATGGAGCTAACATGATTTTTTAATATAAAGGATTTTTAGATCCTTATTGTAGGTACACCAAGTCATCCAAATAATAGCTTGGTATGAAGGAGCCAATGTACTAAACTTAGCCTTTAGGATCAATATTAACTACAAGATCCAACCATGCGATGCTTTATTAAGAAAAAGGGCACTATAAGGTTGTAATAATTGAACATTGAATGCTTATGGTTGAATCTATCCCAAACTTCAAGCTTGGTCTATATGGATACAAATTTTACATACCATTTCTAGAGTGTTCTACAAGATGTATACACATGGAAAGGTTGCACATGTAAAACAAATTGTGAATGTCTATGACACTGGATGATTATGTGACCACATTAGTGAAAAGTTGATAAGAATGTATCATAGTAAAAAATAGTTCCATGCAACCCACTAGATTATGGGTCCATTTAAGGATAAAGAAATAGATATGGATGTGATGAAAACAATATAGTTCTATTGCAAATAAGGTTTTTTTTTTCTTATGAACTTTAAAGGTTCGTGCAAACTATTAGAATGAAACCACAAGAAGTGTGATAAACATCTAGTACATGGTAATGGATATTGGTCCAATCATAATTGTCTAACATGAATGACCAGTTGTAAAGTCAAGACAAGAGATTTTTTTTTTAAATAAATAACGTGTCTCATTATGTAGTTGAAACCAAAGAAATATTCATGGTTTTAAAACTAGAAAGAAAAATAGTTTATCCTTGATCTTGTAATGTGCCAAGGATGTGAACGGTCAAGGCTTACTTGGAACACTGGCGAAGGGACACTAATAGAATACTATGTTAGATAGTTTTTCCCTAGATTAGGGTTTTCAAGGATAAAATTTGTATTTATGTGTGTTTTTTGTTACTAATAAATTTATCCCTCTCGGTTAATTTCTCTCGGTAGTTTAACACAAAAAAAAATAAAAAAAATAAATAAATAAATTATACCTCCAAAGATGTGGCCTTACATGTCACTTAATATTTCTATGGATATATAGTATATTGGAATGCATAATTGTTTGGTAAGGTGCATTTTCTTCTAAAACTAGAGCCATTTGATGTGGTAAGGTTACAAATGGGGTCCTTATACAAATAACATAAAAATTAGAGTCTTCTAACTAATGTTGTGAACAATAAAAATTGGAGAGAATGTTGTTGTACCCACATATGGTTTTGGGAATAGATTCACTCTTTTTTCCTCCAATTTAGCTATACTTGATGAGAGAACTAAGTTTATATGTGCTATTAAATTGGTGATATTGGAGGATTTAGATGCATAGGTTGTGTTGGATACTAATTTTTCACAAACCCTTAAATAGAATAAACTAACTAATCTAAAATCCATTGATCATAGCAATATCAACTGTAAAAAAAAGGAACAACTCACAGTAGTAAGATATATTTATTATTCATGCAAGACAAAAACACATCCTTGTCACTTTAATGCTATTCTTTATAGTGGGAGAAACCTCAATAATTGATGAAAAACACCATTTTCAACAAATAATATCTACATATTTTCATTGATTTAGTTGATTGCACACATTCAATAAATTTTTCTTCTCTACTAATGTAATTTAACAAAATATCTACTTCACGTCCTCTAGTTATGCTTCATATCTTACAATTCTTTTATTTATACATGTCAAGCACTTTCCTAAATCATAATTTATTTTTAAATCATAACTAGGAAATATCTATATTATGCAAAAAATGCAACAAAGATCACATCAAATCTACATCAATAGTATGCTTAAAAAGACTTTAAATGAAAATTACAACATAATTTTTTCTACTAGCATATAGATAAATCCATGCAATGTTGAGAAAACACCTTCTATTATCAGTCATATTGTAGATTATACAAAAAAGGCCTACATATATAACTACTTTTAAAAACATGCAAGATTAACGAAAGGAATTCCTATTGGTTGCTTCTTCAAGTGCTACTTTAGCTAAGATTAAATCTAGTTTAACAATTTCCACATTCTTTAGAAATTGGTGAAATATTTCATCTTCCCTAAGAGCCCCAAATTTTGAATTAATGGATTGCACCTAGTTGGATTCTCCATAATGTTCTTATTTAAATAGATTGATGACCATGTTTTGTAGCATGCTACATTTAACTTCCAATACTAAAACTTAAAACTTTAATTCAACTATAATGCCCATAATAGAAATTTCAGAAATTACCTATCATTTTTTGTTCTCGAGTTCTACCTAGTAGCCATAATTGAGCATTCATTGACTTGAATAGAATTTTAATGACTTCTCATCCCTTGCTGAATCTCTTGTCGCTTTGTGTAATCCATCTTAAAATTGATACATTGCAAGAACAATTATAGTATAGAATATTCAATGTTCCCTATATAAGTTATCCCTTGTATTTCTATTGAGATCCTTGGAGCCTAAAATAGCTGCTAATCATTCCTTGAGCAGTCCATGCAAACATAATTGGAAGTTACCTATTGTTGAAAAAATAGAATATACCACAAAGGGTTTAGGAATAAAGTGGCATGTTTTGAAGGGCACCATGAATAACTATGTCACTCAGGATAATAAATAGGTAATGCCTCTTGATCCCAAAATGTCTCTACATAGTATTGGTCAAGATTCTCATATACAAATTCCCAAAAGAATAGGAGAGTGAAAAGAAGGATCAAAACAAGAATAGAATAGGTCCCCTAGTAAAACAGATTAGAACCCAATTAAAATCCCAAGAATAAAAACTTGCAGCAATCCAAAAGTCAATTCTCTTATCTGATGAAATGAAAGATGAGGGTAAAAAATTATTAGAGCTACAAAATAGAAACATAACCATGAACATTAGCCATATCAAATAACCAGTATTCATTAGGATTTAATTCAAAATTACATTCTAAAACCTCCACATTGGAAAGTGAAGTTTCATATCCATTATCCCATAGTATTGAGGACAAATATCTCTCATGAATACAAAATCATGTGAAGCTAAGTGTTGAGGCATGTGAATAGAAGGAAGAGCTTTGTTCACATTAACAACACAATCATACAATGAATAAAACCCTACACTTCATCATGTTCCTTCTTAAATGAATGAAATGTTCCATGCACTTCATGAAATATTAGTGAATAGTTTTGTAACGCACTCCTCCCACATCTCCCCAAGAAATTGGCCAGCCGGGGTAAACATGCAACGAGAGTCCACTATGATATGATTCGACCTCCTAAGTCACGTGAAGGAAGTGGAACCAACGGAAACATGTCATATAGACATTAATCACTAGCTACAAGACCCTCAGGAACCAATCCAATACTTTAGACAACTTGCCTTCGGGTCCCACTAAACTTTTGGACAACTCAAGCCTTAGTCACTCCCATGCTATAGGCATGAGGGCGACCAAAAACCCAAAGTCTCTCTCACAGGCTTGACTGCTAGTGATGAAATACCAAATCTGTCAGTGTTGTGCCAATGACTCCAGTATTTGAGCCACTTTTTTAAGCCCAGAGCCGAGATAACTGCCGAGAATTGAACCATCTCTTCAAATCGGTAAAATAACATGGAAATGATAGTACCAAAGAAAATACTTGTTCAAGACCTTGACTGGACCCCTACTAGCCATGACAGCCATTTCGTCAAACATATCGCGAATACGTAATCTACAAGTGTAAATAATAGTTATGATCATAAGGGTCTCATACTTAGCTAAGAATTGCTAAGAACCATTGATGCCCCAACACATCAACTTTCATTCCATCCATTAGGTCATAGATACATTGTTGGTTTATTGGGGCCTGACCCAGGTTTAGAAGTATTTTAGCCAAACATATCCCAAAACTACCGGCCCTTTCAGTAACAGTCTGCGGAGCACAGACTGAGGTCTCACCTGAGGTAGTATGGGAGGGTGCTAGAACTAGGTTTCCGCACCCTAGGAATGTCTTGAAGAAGTCTGGAAAGTTTGTGAGCTAGTCCTATGCACTGTGCTACTTCCACACAGATGCCTGTTCAGTGAAACTACCTTCGTACAGCTTGGATGACAAGCGTAACTGTTCTTTACCCTTTACTGTGCTTATTAGTATTATAGATCTTGAATTAAATTAAGTGGGCCCAAAGCTTTCCTTTACCATTCAACATAAATAGATGTGCGCGCAATCATAAACTGTAAACAAATGCATAAACAAAAACAGAGCAACAGATATGCGATATTCCAAAACCAACTTAATGCTTTTCTAGTTACAATCCACTTCCTACCATGCGCACACAGTTGCAAGGGTCCACACACACAGCTGCAGATTCTATTAGGCCTCTTCTATTATGACGACCTGCGACTCAAACTTACAGGCTTAGAGCAAATATTACTTTCAGAAACCCATACACTTAAGATCTAAACAAAATCTACCTTCTAAACTTAGAGCCTTGCTCTATTTATACATTCCCATGGTCCGCGGACCATGGGTAGGTTGACACTTTCTAGATTAAATTACAATATCTTAGGAAGGACAACCCTTTGACTTTACTTATTAAAATTCATGCTCTGCGCACTTCGCGGAGCCTTTACAATACCATTACCCAAAATTGTGGGCTTTAAGCCCCAAAACCGTTACGCGGGGGATCCGGTACCCAACATACATTGATATTTCAATTACGAGTAAAAACATGATGAGAGCCACACGTGGATGCTGTCATAAAAAAAATACATAACCAACATAATAGGGACAAAATATCAATGAAATCGCCACCATACACACCTATTGACGGTGTTAGACCCGCCAACATGTCAGGAGATCTACCTGGTAAGAAGTCCCAACTAGACCTCAGACCGTTTGGTGTAGGATTCCCAGCATTGGGGTAGTATGGTATCACCTTGACTGCGATTACGCGCAGAGGTGAGTAAGATGTCCTTATTGGTAGCAAGGGTGTAACATGCATAATAAGTCAAGTAAGGTGCATGAATGAGTCTAGCACACGTAATGGGGGTATGAGTGCACCCCTTAGAAACCTATGACAACCAAACCTATGACAACACATGGCTTGAAAGGGAACACAGGAGAGAGATACATCACAAGATGGAAAGAAGGTTAGCCATCAATCCAAAGTGATGGTTAAACCAACAACACATCTCGATAAGATTCATGCAAACATATATAGAAAATTTTGTACATACATGCGTAAACAACAAATACATATATCATTAGAGTAACCAAGATAGCTAAAATACCATAACAATATATGCATGAAATGTGTTGGCTCTATTATATTAAGAAAGTGAAAGCTACAATCATACATACAACTATGACCAACCACTAGCCTCGATAATGGAACATTACAGTCACTGCCACCTGCTCCTCCAAAGAGATATACTAGCTCTGCACTATGGAGAAGCCAAGGCTCATTAAAATACACTCCAAGCTTTCTTTAAGGTACACCTATAGGAAGCTTCGCTCCCAAAAACCTCTACAATGAGTTTTGAGGTTCTATAAATAGCAAAGGGTGAGGTGACCCTTGACATTCCCCTTTGTGACTCTTCACCTACCCTCATGACTCTTCAACTACTATTGACACTTGTTCTTTTACTTTTACAAAATGTTACATTAAAATCTACACATGTACCCATGTGAGACAAAATAGGCTTGAGTAAGTCAAGCAAGACATCACTAAGGCTCAGACAGTTGTGGGAAGACCAACTCTTCGACATCCTCGCAATGGTCAATGGTGGCGAACCGGTGCCAAGATTGGTAGTCCATGATGGTGTTCGTGTACTCTATGGTGACATCCTTTTGGAAGCGAACTCTTGCCTCCGTTACATCCGAGTACACTGATTTGGATCCTTTGTCCAAATCGTTTGATAACATATGCATCATAATCTTGAGTGCAGCTGACCATCAACATATTGATGCATATTGTCTGCACTGATCTCCAAGTCTGTGCTGGTGGTTATGCGCATCAACTCACCGAAGTACATGTCCAGCTCCAGTCGGATTTTGTTCTCTGTCTTCGCTTCGGTGAGTGTGCCAATGGATGGGATTGCATGTGTGCGCACAATGACATCTGTGATACTGAACACTCATGCATGTGATCAACAAAACTGATAACCATGTCTACCCTATGCCAACTATTGGGATGGGTCTATAACCTTTATGGGTGCAATTCCATCAATTTGTGCATGTTGCACCTCCTGCTATACTTGTTCCTATTGCGCTTCCTTCTCTCCTCTGCGCAAATCTTGCTCTTCCCCAACTTGCCACTTCAATTCCTACAACTCCTTCTCTGTTTCCTCCATCCCGTGTTTCTCTCTTTTCCTTTGCGCAATCCTCTTTTCACGCTGTCACCTCTTAGCCTAAATCTCCAAAGCTACTTTCATCACAAGTGGATCTACTTTGCACTTGTAGCTTTTCTTCGCCTTTGTGTTGTCCACAACATTCCTCCTACCTTAGTCATTTGCAGGTCTGCTACCCTCTGCTACTGTTGATGGTGATGCTCTTTGCGATGCCACTTCCATTTCATCTTGATATCCTTGTCTATGAATAACTTGGTGCCTTCATAGATAGGCAAGTTGATAGACACTCGCTCAACTGCATCTTCGGTTGCGCTCTCAACGACGTCCTTTGACCTTTCTCTCTGGGAGGCCATTGTACCTGTATTGTTGAGAGGCAGATGAACACCTATGATACATGGAGACATAGAAACACTCATGGCAAGAAAATTTTCATTTAAAAACCAAAACACATTGGACGATTGACGTGCAGCATACTTGTGTGACTGATTGTGAAGATTGCGCAATTTTCACCGGGAGGCTGGGAGACTGACTACCAAAACTATGCAAGGCATAATACGGGCCGTCAAGAGGCTGAATGACTACTGGAACTGTGCAACGCATAGTCCATCCTGGCCTATTGAAGACTGAAATTGTGCAATGAATAGTTTTGAGTGAATAGTGACATGCAAACCAACAAATTGCATTGCACAATTTTTGGGGCCAGCAAAGGCACTGCCTCCCAAAATTATGCAATGAAATCCTGGAGGCCAGTGCTGGGACATATTCAGTTTCTATAGGGAATGTAGAACCTTCACTTCCAGAAATGCTCATTTGCTAGCTGGGCAAGGCAAGGTCTGGGCCAAGGCAGTCCAGACCTACCAACGGATGACTGAAAACATGAGAAGTTTGAATGCATGGTGAAGATGAATGCAAATGAGAGTGAATGATCATGCATGAAAATAATGAGTGAAATATTCAGAAAATGGGAAAACAAGCTTGTGTTTGAAGCAGGTCGCTGCAACGGCGACCGTTGGTGCAAAAATAGCGTTATGCATGTGACAATAGCGAGATGCAATGAAAAATTGAGACAATGCCTCGACAAGCTAGCATGCATCAAAATGACAGCAAGTGTTCATTGAAACCAAGTAGAAAACACTTACACAAAGTGAAATACAAAAAATGACAGAAACACAACAGAATACATGAAAAGCAGACTTACCCTGAAAAAGCTGAGCTAAATGTGCCAAAGACTCCTAGATGCGATGTGGGATGTCAGAGCTCCAATATCGATTTGAGGAATGAGCTTTGCAGTGTTGGGTACATAAGTTTTGATAATATTGAGGCTTATGATGTGCATGCCACAAATCTAGGAAAAAGAGATACTTGGGAGGAGGTTTCTAAAATGGCTTTTGCATGTAACCTCCAGCTGCTAAAAATGGATCCCTAAAAACTAGGGATGCTTTTTTATTTTTATTTTTTATTTTTTGGGAAAAGCAGCCCATGCATGCAAATCAGGATTGCTCAGTCCTAGGGCGAACTGGTCAACCTGAAAGCACATGCAATAGTCTACAAGCCTGGGGATGAGATTTGCGCAGTTTCTGGGCTGAGCAAGACTAGTTGTCCCTCATGCATTGTGCAATTTTTGGGCCGAGAAAGAATGGTTGTCCCTCTTGCATTGCACAATTTCTGGACTGAATCCTTGGTTTTCAGTCAGAATTGTGCAATTTCTAAGTTGAAGCCCAATGTTGGGCTGGATTGCGTAGTTTCCAGAGGGGAGACTACTTGGCTGGATTGCGCATTTATGGAGCCCAGCAAGATTGCATAATTTCTAGAGGGAAGGCTAGTTCCCCTCCAAAATTACACAATTTTCAAGGTGAGCTTCTCAGCCAGAAAAAATTTCTAAGTCTGGAATGATAGTCTATGGGTGGGAGGAAAACATGTTGACATGCACAGGCTGACAGGACACTGAAACTTAGTTGAAGCCTATGTACTTGGACAGTGCAAGACATGCTGCTAATTTGTAGGAAGGCTCCAAAATGAAGCTAAGGAAAAATTTTGGAGGGTGGTTGTAGCCGCTACAACACTTGGCGACACACTTGTAGAACTCCAGTGCTTTGAATGGACCTTGTTTCATGAAAAGCAATTTTAACTCCTCCAGAAGTATTGTTCAGTTCTTAGATCATCTTGGTTTCCACACTAGCTTGATTGAAAGATGTAGCATCTACCATGCTCTTGGTCGGTCAGTACACATTCCAAGCCAAGTCAACATAGTTGTTTCGATTGGGGATGAGGGGTTTATTGGTACACAAGCATTATGATAGTTAGAGTTTAAGTTTCATCTTTGGTGTTGCTTCATTGCCAGCAGGCCTAGATAGTACCCTGACAGAGTCACACAGGAACACTCGCATCGCTCCTCTACCAACGAGCCTGGTCAGTACCTCAGTGGGGTTACTTGCATCACCTCTCTGCACGTGAAGCCTTTCTCTTCTTTTGCCTTATTCATTTTTCATTTTTTTTAAATTTTCTCGTTTTAATTTTTTTTTTTCATTTTCATAATTGTGCATATCACTTATTCATTTAAGAGGCGGAAGAGGGATCTCGACTTATTGAGAGAAAAAGAGGTTGCTCCTTCAGAGAAGCATTTGTATATACCTCTGACCTACTTGTTAAGGTTTTCCCCCTCAATTTACTCTACTTGATTGAGCTGACAAGGGTTAACCTAAAACAACTAAGTAGAGTAGGTGACATTAGTTAGCGCACAAGCGTTGTGTTTTCATTAAGGTTCACTTTGAACAAAACATATTTTACATTGTTGTATCATGGACTAAAGAAAAAAAGTTCTACATAAAGAGACAAGACAATAGATAACCAAGTATTGATAACTGCACAAGTCCTCTTGTAATTTACCCTTGCTTGTTTCAAGAGTCGCACATGGTTTCATCCAAACTATCCTACGAACGTAAACAAGAAAAAAAAAAGCAAAGAAAAGAGTAGAAGCCAATGAGAAATCAAGGCGAGTAAGAAAAGCAAGCAAGCAAGCAAATAAACGAAGAAGGAAGCAAACATACATGCAAACAAACAGGTCATAAAGCAAACACTACTCCTACTACTAAGCTAATGGTGCATGGGTCTGATCGCGTGAAGTGATATTTCCAGCGAAGCCATTGACGCATTGGTCGAACCATGTTGGTGAAGGTGTAGTTCGAAAAAAACATAGTTGCATGAACCAGCAAAGAATAAAGATATAAAAAGGAAGACACTACACCCTCCGAGTTTAAATGCATTCACATAAAAGAAATGAGTGAAAGAGCATGATATGCAATCCGTGGACTTACCATGGCATTGTGCTACAATGCTTGCAGATGTTAAGTATATGCATTCTCTTAACTGTGACATGCAAGTAAAAGAGAGAAACATAGACAACTTGCGTCATGCACGTATTCTTTCTGTGTAAGATTCCTCTGATTCATGAGTGATGGGATCATATATTTTGAGTGGAGGAAGTGAAATTGATCTTCAATTCATACAAATGAGTGGTGAGGAGCCTTGGGTGTTTCAACAATTTCGTGATCGGAAGTGAAACCAACCTTAGGACAGCAAGGGCCTAACATAACCATCAGCTTGGGCTGAAGTGCCTCGAAAATCTGTGAGGTTTCGACTTCGTTGGAAGATAAATCATCATAAATAAGTGCCTTTGAAATATCAACATCGATAGAATCATTATAGTGATCGAATATGGGAGTAAATGGATCATGACAGCTATGATCAGAAAAGTAATGATTTCATTGGCATCCTTAAGATCAGATAAATCAAACAGAGGGGTAGATGAGAAGCAAGAATGTTCACCCTATGCATTTTCGGAACAAGCAGATGAAAATCAAGTGGATTTTCAATTGATAATTTGTCCTCTATGTTGTCAAATGATGGACTGACATCGGGTGTGTTTTGTGAATGATCAACAGTAGATACATCTGTGGATGGATTTACACAAGGGAAATCAAAGATAGCACAGTCACCAAAGATGTCAGGAAAAAGCGGAGGAGGCGTGGACAAAAGGAGATCGTCCTTCGCCATGGGTTGATGTTCAGGTTCCCATTCATACTCATCATGAATGAAAACGCAGGTTGGTTGTGCAACACCAACTCCGTTAATGGCTTGATCCTCATTCATAATAGGTGTAGAGACCAGAATGGAAGAACACAAGACAATTCAATTGGAAGAATCAATAGAACATGAAGATGGAGGCTGGGGTAACAAATGCAAGTGACAACCCATGGGCTTTGCAACCACATCTGTGCAAAAATTGAGAGAAGTGGTGCTGGGAGGATATGACAACTAAACAAATGTGTGTGCATGTTCTCCCACATCACTCTGCAATGGTGGAGTTGTTTGATGAGGGGAAGGCGAATAGTCACTTGTGACAACGATTGTGTCCACTTGTGATTGCACAGCTCCATCACTAAAGTATGCTGAGCGGGGCTTGAACTTCAACTTCATCTTGGGATTGAATGATTTGTGAAGACAATATTAGAATCTGTCCCAAAGATATTGGAATTTCATCTGGTTTTTCAGAGCTTCAAACTAAAGTACACAGAAGTGCTGCCAAAAATCCATAGGTGATTCATGCAGATTCTTCTGTTGTTTCAATATTTCTTTTTCAAGAGGTTCAGGATCAAAATGATGGAAAGTAGATTGAATTAGATCACAGAACTGGTTAAGTGAGTGCAGGCAACCGTGAGGCAGGCTGTTGCACCATCGTTGTGGGGATTCGTGAAGTGTGTGTCAAAGTAGCAATCCAAACTCGTCTTCATAGAACTCATCTGCATCCTCAAGGAATGCAAAGAAGTATTGTAAGTAGTTAGGCCAGGTCACTTTGCCTTCACCATCATACGTGAATTTTGACAAGAGAGCAAAAACCCCCTCGTGATGTCGAGAGGTTTAGAATTAGACAAACATCGCAGAGGGATGAGCTTAACGGTCTCCATGATAGATATGTGAAGATTCAAAATAGGATGTGAGGACTCAGGTTGTCATCTTCCCTCCTTCTAGCACTAGAAATGTTGATGGTGTTAGACCTGCCAACATGTCACGTGATCTCCTCAGTAAGAAGTCCCAACTAGACCTCAAACCGTTTGGTGTGCGAGTCCCAGTAGTGGGGTACTACAATATCGCCTTGATCGCATTTGCGCGCAGAGGTGAGTAAGGTGTCCCTGTTGGTAGCAAGGGTGTGACATGCACAACAAGTCAAGGAAGGTTCATGAATGGGACTAACACATGTAATGGGGGTATGAGTGCGCCCCTTAGAAACATGTGAGAGCACGCGGCTTGAAAGGGAACACATGAGAGAGATACATCACAAGCTGGAAAGAAGGTTAGCCATCGATCCAAAGTGATGGTTAAACCAACAACACATCTTGATAAGATTCATACAAACATATATAGACAATTCCATACATACATGTGTAAACAACAAATACATATATCATTAGAGTAACCAAGATAACTGAAATACAATAACAACATATGCATGAAATGTGTTGGCTCTATTATATTAAGAAAGTGAAAGCTACAATCATACATACAACTATGACCAACCACTAGTCCCGACAATGGAACATTAGAGTCACTGCCACCTGCTCCTCTAAAGAGATATACTAGCTCTACACTGTGGAGAAGCCAAGGCTCGTTACAATACACTCCAAGCTTTCTCTAAGATACACCTATAGGAAGCTTGGCTACCAAAATCCTCTACAATTAGTTATGAGGTTATATAAATAGAAAATGGTGGGGTGACCCTTACATTCCCCTTTGTGACTCTTCACCTACCCTCATGAATCTTTAACTACTACATGACAGTTACATTCTACTATCGACACTTGTTCTTTCACTTTTACAAAATGTTACATTAAAATTTGCACATGTACCCATGTGAGACAAAATAAGCTTGAGTAAGCCATGCAAGACATCACTAAGACTCAGATAGTTGTGGGAAGACCAACTCTTTGACATGCCCACGATGATCGATGGTGGCGAACCGATGCCAAGCTTGGTAGTTCGTGATGGTGTTCGTGTACTATGTGGCGACATCCTTCTGGAAGCGAACTCTTGCCTTCGTTGCATCCAGGTGTTGTAGTGTTTTCTTCTCAAATATGTACGAAAAGAACCCACTTAAGATTGTGGATGAAAAACAATCTCAACAATATAAATGGCTGCTAAACATTGTAGATCTCCAACAACTAAAAGAGACAAAACCTGCCAAAATTCTGATCTATGTCACAATCATAGTTAAACAACAAAAAGAAATAGTAATTATTCCAATCGTCCAATGGAAACCAAATATACAAAGAATAGTTTTACTATAACACCTGTGAAGGGAACAAATAAATGTTACTAGTCCCCCTCTATGGGATGGGTTCTTGGCTATCCTCAAATGTCTTCAATTTGTGTAGATTCTCTTTCCTCTATAATGCGTAAACCCAACAAAAATATGGTGTGCGACAATGAAAATAATCAGAGTCACAACAATGACTACAACAATGAAAATAATCAAAAGTGAATAATGAATGGAAAACCCTTCTATTTATAACAAAATATTGAGTTATCCTCGAATAATGAGCAATAATAAAAAATTATTGATCCCATTCTTGGAATATTTTATTATATTTGGTTAGGAGGGAAAAAGTATTTAAACTTTTATTTAGAAATAATAAATAAATACATGATTTATTTATCATCTCAAGGAAATAGTTAAGAAATAATAAACAAATAAGGATTTATTTAATTATTCCTAAGGGATTTAGTCAAATTTGAAAAAGAATAATAATTAATTAGTGTTTAATCAATTATTCATAGAGAAAAATAAGATAATTAATGATTTATTTGTTTATTTTTCATGATTGAGTCAAATATGACAAGGAATAATAATTGAATAATGGTTTAATTAATTATTCCTAGAAGAAAATCAAATAGATAGTGATTTATTTAATTATTCTTCATAGGTTTAACTATAAATTACTTAACAAAGGTGGTTTATTAAGTAATTTCTTACAGTGAAAGCAATTTTACTATGTTAAAATTGGCTTTACATGTTGTACTTCGATCCATCTAGTAAAATAGGCTAGATGATCAATTTTTTGGTGATAACAGATTTTCCCCCAACGTATGAGTGTTAGGAGCAAAACATATGACCAAAGTACATTGTAAAGACACAATCACTAGACAACATAGGGGAGTCAGAGAGAGAGAGAGAAAGAGAGACCAATAAAGCTGAAGTGAAAGAGGATAGGGACAGAGGGGGTGAGACTAATGCACGTCTCCTTTTAGTTGTGGTACCGGACCTCAATGAGGCGGGGGAGGCATACCCATACCCGCCAAGATAACTTAGTACAAAAATAATGGTGCGCCCAAAATCATAAAACTGAGCAATGAAGTACATGTTGAATGGTACATGACATGATGACATAACATAGCCAAACAATAATACAATGCGTCCCATATACACAATGCACCTGGAAAAATATGAGCCAGGACTGAATATAATAATATCTGAGTACATGAGATATAATGACCCTTCCCTAAAAAAAGGGTGGGAGGGAGGGTAAAATAGCCGGAGAAGCCTTGCTGAACAAGGAAGGGATCTATAAAATTGAATGGATCATCTGAAGGAGACATTAATGTTATAAACACTATGATCGGTAGGAACTGAACCCATGAAATCTGCGGAACTGCTTCTGAGGCTGTAGCATAGTAGGAATGCATTTGGGCATGTGGGGGGCTACCTGAAGGGCCACCCCCTCATGAGGTCTGGAACATCTTGTTGGCTTGTTGGAGTCTGACCCAGGTTCGGAGTTAATTAGCCAAACAAATCCCTATATTACTGGCCCTTTCAGCAACAATCCATGAAGCGCAGACTGAGGTCTCACCTGAAGTAGTATGGGAGGGTGCTAGAACCAGGTTTTCGCACCCCTGAGATGTCTAAGAAGTACGATTGGTTCTCTGTATGTTCTTGCACGCAGGTCGCTTCACACACTTCCCGTTCCTCGCGGTCTGATACACTACCTTTGCGTAGCCCTAACTAGGGGCTGTGTTGTGCTCTGTGCTATTTCTCAATATCTTACTTATCTTCCTATGTCCATTGATTACCTTCATCTACTTGAATGTCTTAAGTTATAATTAGAAATACAAAACATTCATACAAGATCGTGCAGTAAATAAGAAGTATACTTGCAAATTATATCCAATCATGCATTAAACCAGGAAAATATACATAGAATTATAGCAACACTTCTCTTTATTGATTCTCCCAATGGTTATAGACTCGACCTACCCTGTGCACTCAGCTGCAGGGGTCTGCACACTCAGCTGCGGACTTCTAGGCCTCTGCGCACTCAGCTGTAGAGCCTTCTCCTACTCTACGACCCACAAACACACTTTACACTTTGACTCAATCAATTAGACTTCTCATGCTTCTCTTCTATTAGTTAGTTACCTTTTACACTTAGAGCCTCACTCTATTTATACAATCCCATGGTCCACGGACCATGGGTAGGTCTATCCAGCTTACATTACATTACAAAAACTAGGGTGGACAACCCTATGACTCTATTATACTTTCGCGCCCCGCATCCACAATTCGCGAAGCTTTTACAAAAAGATTCGGTAAAAACTTGGGCTTTAAGCCCCAAACATGTCTTGGGGTGATTCCATGCCCAACACATCTCACACACACCCGAGAATCACTAGTACAATATGATGTATCACTGGACCATCAAGTGTATGGATCATGAACATGAAACAACCAATTCAAAGGGAAATGATGAGTCCCTCTGCTCGATTCAAGGCTCTGAACAAGAATGGAAGCTGGAACCAAGATACATCACCCTATAGGTCGTTCTTTTGGAATAAATGAGCTGGAGTCGACAAAATAGGGCCCGTAATAGGTGCGGAAATGAGGATCCTCAACTAAGGCATGAGGGAAAATAGTAATGTGACTGATGGAATGACACCAGGGATAATGGAAAACGTGGGATTGAGGGACAAACATAGGACTTCCCTTGTCAGAGCATAAAGTGCATGGTTGACCTGGCAGCGACTGACTCAACTCTGGAGGAGATGGGGACAGTATGACTGGAGGCCAAAATGAGAAATACTGGATGAACGATATACAAAGATGGATGGAATACTGTTACATGATATAATGGGACATGAAATAGACTCCATGAATGTGAGGGTGACTCATCGTGGATGCTCTGAACAAGGGTAACTCGATGATGCTACCACATAGACTGGGCGCGATGGGAACTATCAAATCATGAGTAAATGATGGTTACTCATGACGAAAATCGTCACATGGTATGAAAAGTATTAAGAGGAGGTGGTCCTCAAAGTAAAAGTGTCTCTTTATGATGAAATTCGATTTTGAGGGGTGACGAAGTGACCCTTCTTAGAAAAATGACTTCTTGGTGATGTGTCAAATCATCAAAAACTGAGGAAAACCCATTATAATAATTGATGAGATATTTCCAATGGTGCTGACGGTTCGTCAAACTGAGCTACGATTTGGTCGCAATGGGTGACATAAAAATTGTGGGTTTTTCTATAAAAGTGTATTTTCCCTCCAATTTGAGAGGAGGAGAAGGCCCTAAATCTTGTGGAGATCGTAGAGGACAAACCACCATTGGAATCAGGATCTATGACTTTCAGGCAAGTGGCCTTACTTGTCTAAATATTGTTGGGTGTGGAGCTTGATTATCTTCTTTATTTAAAGGTATCGCCACATTGGACCCCATTCCGTAATGTGGTGGCAACGCTGACCGTTTATGTGCGCCACCAGGGGGGTAATGACGATTATTTGGAGACCCCCCCTGGCGGGGGATCAGGGTCAACACTCCCAAAGCTAAAAATAGGATGTAAAATTTCCTTATAAAATGTTGTAATTTTGTAGTCAATCTGGGTTGTTCATTACGTGGAAATTTGACGGTAGAAGTTATGTTTAATTTAGGGTTTTTTCCCTAGAAGGCAAACCCTCACTATATATGGGGGAATTGTATTGCATCTGTTGGGTTGTGTTATATTCTTTCCACGACTAACCTACGTAGTGAACCGGGGGGTTAG
>APFE031440003.1:579743-608851 GCA_000404065.3 Pinus taeda
AAAAATCAAGCTGGTAGTCTCGGTCTTGAGATCCAGTGGGAAATCTTTGTGTATATGTGTTTTATGTGTTATGCTCTCGCATTTTTATTTTTTCTTGTGATTTAGAATTCATATGCAGGTAATTTCTGTACGGGGTTAAAACCTACAGCATCTATGTAGATTTGTATTCTAAGCAAGAAAGAGAGAGGAGATTGCGTGAGAGAGGAGAGGGAATTACATTAGGTTTTTTGTAGGTTGTATCTCTTCATTTTACTGGATAATATAAAATGCAGGACTAGCTATTTCTCCGTGGACGTAGCCCAAATTAGGTGAACCATGTATATTTGTGTCTCTTTTTTTTTATGGGTTTTCTATGTTTATTTTTCTGCAATATATTTTATGTGTTCCATTGCTCTGTAATATATAATTTTCTAACAAAGATGACCTTAATGCTTCTTGAAACGACGGTTCCTGGTGAAGAATTAAGGGAAGAGGAAAATGAGAATGAACTACTAAAGGAGGTCTAGAATCATTCTCACCTACTAAGTCAAACATGGGGACTATGTGGACATAGAGTAGAATATTTGAAGATATGGTATCAAATGTCTACGATATGCGATGTGCATATGGCTCATCGGAGAGGTCGGTATGACCAACCATCAAAGGAATGGGAGGATAATCAACCATACCTATATCTAGTGGGATCTAGGCTGAGACTTATGTTAATCAATTGAGAAGATGACCAGGGAAAAACCATCATGCCTCGAAACATGGGATATTTCCCGCAATGTGATAGAGGGGACTAATCTGGTATGCAAAGGTGGGAATGATGCCCCCTAGCAGGAGGAGTTTGTGGAGCGCCATTTTGTGTCAAGTGCTCGAAAAAGGGATTCAAGAATCTTGGTCCAACTTGGCATGAGATCCTCCAAAGGATGATAAGGAGATGTAGGGGCCTATGTGCCCCCTAGTATGTTATGGGCATACTAGATGTATTTAGAGTGGTGGACTCCAAACACTTATATGTTTTATGTGATACATAATATGATTATGCATTTTATATGATGATGATGGTTCACCATGTGTTGTGTTTATGGTTGTCTTCTATGGTATACATGTGATAAATTCCAATCTAGAATGTTAATGGTATCTATAGTTATTTTGGGCTCTAGGAACATGACTGAACGTAATAGTTTCAAATTCACGTACCAACATCTTAACCCGTAGATATTTTCTAAAGAGGATTTGGTTATACACATGATACACACCATTCAATTGCATGACAAGTAACAAGGAATCTAAATGAACATGAAGATGAAGGATGCGATGCACAAGGGAATTGGTTAAGAAACCCATCGTTGCATCATATTCGGCCTAGTTATTGGTGGCAGATCCAGTCCACATGTTGTTTAAAAGGACTAACGTATGGAAGGGGGTAAAAATTGACCAAAATGCCGAGGCTAGATTCCTAGCGAAGCGAATTGCACTGCCAGTATGACCAATATACGGTGTGGATGATGGATCCATCTAAAGGTGCAAAATAAAATGGATGATATGATGCAATCTACCTAACTTCATGGCAGAAATAAATACACACAAATCGAAGGGATATGAAATGAACATCATTCCTTGAGGTAGAGTGCATTGGGAGAATTAGGAAGGAGATGGCCTTCAGAATCCTCCAAAAATATGCCCCCTTTCCTATGTGGAAGGGTAATCATAAGTAGAAATAACTTCCATGGTGCCTGCATGGGAATGGAAGATGGGCGGACAGGAGGAAGACTGACTACATGATGCGGAGACATTACCTAGTGTTATAGACATATTTGGGAACTACAACCCCAATCACATATGTCCATAAAACAAGGGATTCTAAGTCCCTAAAAGTGTTGTTTCATACCCTAAAGGAGAAAGGTCAGCTGATTACATCATCTTCCAGAAGTTCTCCATAAAAACTACTCAGAACTGGTCAAAACTGGACCATATAGACTGCTCAGTGCTAAGGGTGTGATGCATCTCACCTAACACATGCAAAAAGTGTGATTTTTCCAGTATTGTCTCTCTTCCTACGAGGCATGAAATGAAATATTTTTGGCTTATTTTTGCTTTTTTTTTTGCTTGTACCTGCAAAACTGAAATAGATTCAATTGCAACTAACGAAAATATATCTTGCTGAAATGAAAATGCGGAATTGAAATGAAAGCAGGAAAGGACTAATCTATTTTGCTGAAATGAAATTGCAGGAATGAAATGCTAGGCTACGCTTGCGGAATTGAAATGCTAATCTATGCTTGCAAAATTTAAATGTTACTCTATGCTTGCAGAATTGAAATGCTAGTCTAGGAAAGTCGGAAATGTCTAGTCTACTTTTGCGGAAATGAAATTGCAGAATGGAAATGAAATAAACTACTTAGCAGAAGGTTGTACTAGAAAATAGAAGAAAAGCAGCAATCACAAATACTCTGACGCTTCCCCGGCAACAGCGCCAAAAAGAATGGTGGGCTCCAGTATTGCAGTAATAATGCTACAACTCCTGGGACTCCCTTCTTTACTTTTATCAACCCGGTAGTTCGTAACAAACTTGGAAGAGATGGTGTTGTATGCACAAGTACTAGCTCTTGTCGCGGCTGTCACTTGGTTAGCTGGAACAAGTCCGCTAGGAGCTTAAGCCAACTTCTATGAGCTCTGAGAAGAAGCTTTTTAACTTATGGATGGAAACTAGCTTGAAGGAAGCTAATCTACTTGCGGAAAGAAATTGAAAAGCTGAAAGGAAATGCAAACCCTAGCAAACCCTAATTTTACCAGCTAGACCTACAGATGCAAGAAAGAGGGTGCAAGCTACTGAAAGAGATGCCATTGACTTCTAGGAAGGTAAAATGCATGTGTCTAAGCTGCTTCTGTAGTAAAATCTAAAGGAAATATCTTTTTGTATTTTTGAATAAGTTGTCAGAATTATCATGCATGTGCTTTAACTGTTTTTGACTGTGCAGAGGTCGATTGGCGAGAGAAAATGCTTGTAGGAGGTTGGGAAGCTTTGAGGAGGGCCTAAGGGATCCCTAGTACCCTTCCAGAGAGTTTCACAGAGTTTGGCTATCAAGAAACTGCTTTCGTGAGCTTCTACAGGAAGTCTGTAGGGGTTCTGCAGGATGTTTTGGAATTTCTACAGGATGTTCTGTAATTTCTACAGGATGTTCAGAAAGGGGATTTTGGAGGGTTAATGGAGGAAGAATGGTGAAGTAGTGGGTATGGAGTTGAGATGAGGGTGTGAGGAGGTCCAGGGCTTGGTGGATGGAGCTGAGGAGTGGCGAGGATGGTTGGATTTGTTCAAGGAGGAGTAGAGCAATGTTGCACAAAAATATGGGAATTAGGGCAAAGCAAGCGAATGTGGAAAACATAAGGAAATAATCTGAGTTATATGCAGGAGCAGGTGGGATTGATGGAGTATGGGTAGATGGAGAGGTTTTATAGGTGATCTGCAAGTTATTGCTCGAACTGAACAAACAAAGATTCGGAAAATCAAAGACCTAGCTACTTTAATCTAATCTGACCTAGATAACATCAAAGAAAATGAACAAAAGTTTACTTGCAATGAAATCATATGAAATAACTATGAAACTAAGCAATCATGAACCTGAACATGTAACCACAACTGGTATCAACTTCTGCAAATGAGATTCTAACACTAATAATTGCATGATGATGCAAAGACAGTGTTTTTGGTGGCAGCAAGGTCACCTTGGTCCCAGCTCATGGTCTCACTGAGGGAGAGGTGAGATTAGAGGTGCTTGATAGCATTTTTTTGAAGATCTTCTCTATTATTAACCTATCAAACCAATTTGAACATGAAAAGCCTCTCTAATCATCAACAATGACCTAGGTAACCAGCAAGATTTTAATCTACTTAACAGAAATTATTTTGCAAAGACATTAAAAACAAATAACAGTACACAAAGGAAGCCTTGGAACTTGGGTTGGGCCCAACCCCAAGAGCTACAGGCTCCTAAGAAAAGTTCAGAACTAATGCCAATAAAGCTGCTTTCCATTACTCAAAAAATAACCATGTCACAAAGAAAGTTATACAACAACAGCTACAAAATGAGCTGAGAAAATAACAACACTCTAGTGCAAAATACAACAATTCAAAAAGTAACCTACGAAGGCTGGAAGCCTTCTTATTTATGCACTATGAGGTTCTCCAACAGCCCTCCTTAACTCAAGGGGCTCGGCTGCTCAAACTGCCAGTGATCAGCCACTTTACACAAGACTGCTCGTCTACCCTTGGGAATCCTTTTCGGTGGCCTGCTAAACTTCGAGTTGAGGGTGGAGATTTCGAGGAAGGGCATTTTAATGCAGGAGACACCCTTCCTACGAATCCTCACCCTTGTTCCTTCATGCTTGTATGTCATCTGGCTCATAATTTCTTGGCCTTGGTCCAAAATTTGTCCAAAAATATGCATTAACAACGTGTTAGCCTTCTTGGTCAAGTGACTATCCTCATTCGTTCAACTAACATAAATATACTCAAAAAACATGCATAAACTATGAAAAATGGTGGATTGACGAAGAACAATTAGGCAAAATGAGCCCAATAAGTTACCCAATTCCGGGGCTCATCACTAGCCATGGCCGACATTTCGCCAAACATGTCAAAAATATGTAATCTATAGGTTTAAACAACAAATATGAGCAGAGGGGTCTCCTACTTATTTGAGAATTGCTAAGAAGCATTGTTCCCTTATATCACTAGCTGCATTATCATTTATTAGGTCAGAGATACATTTTTCATTCATTTAAAAATCAAAACAGGAGGAGACCAATACATTATCGCTTTCATAATACATGCTTATAACCAGCAAAATAACAACAGAAATACCAAGGATACATTAGCCATAGAATACACATATAAACCATTATATTCACACATAATATATCAAGGAGAGAATATCTTATTAGTGAATGCACAAGCCAACCTGGTATGCGACCACCATGTTCCACCCGACCATAGATTGGCTAAGCCAAATATATCTTCATCCAATCAGCCCCATCTCATATTCCAAGCATGAATGTGGGACTCAAACCAAAAGAACCAACTAGGGCATCCTGAGGCTAAACCACCTCACCCCAATCAATAGAAATTAGAATTTACCACAATCCACACTAGATCACTATGGCAACACAATAACATGTAATAAGAGGATTTACCTTGATCTCCACCAGATCACTAGGCCAAAAAAATCATGGATGCCACTAGATTTTTCCACCGACAACATGAGAAATTTTCCTGTCTTCTAGTCTCTCAAGCTTTACTGCAATCCACATCAGATCACTAGGCCCTAAACTGAGACCCACTCTCTAGGATTTACCATATATCCCATCCCGGGATTACTAGGCCTGATGGAGAGCACCCACCTCTAGGCTCTACTATATATCCCACAATTCATCGCTTGAGGATTCCTGGGCCCATCGAGGCAACAAAAAAATCAGCCTTACCGCAACCCACAGTTTTGTTCAGGGGTTACTAGGCCATGAGTTATATTATTCAGTTATCCACCTCACTCAGCTTTGAATCTATTCGAAAATCCAACTCAAGCGAAACATGAGAGCCCCATCACACTATGTCTATCCGGAAATGGTAAGGCTAGGTTGAAAACACTCTCAAACCTGGAGAAACCCATGCCATAACAACAAAGAACCACATGCAATACGATGCATGTCAAATATAGCAACAAAATCACCCATGCAAATCAAGACCTACAAGTAAACTCGTTGCAGCTGCTTGATTATGCTCTTCCTTGCTTGATCTTTTCTTCCTCTTTGCCTCCTTTTCCTTTTTTGATCCAATGCTAAGCAAAATCTTGCCGACTGATCCTCAAAAGCCTTTTTATCAATGAGGCCTCTATTTTCTTTATTTTCCATTATTTTTCGTCAATTTCCTCCTCACATGCAACCTGTGACTTTTCACCTTCCTTTTCTCCTAATTTCCTTTATTTTCATAAATAAATGTGCCAAAAATGTCATTTTTCATTTCCAAAGGCTTTTCCATTGGCTTTGTCAATTTCCTTAGCCATAATAAACCGAAATGAGAATTGCCTAGGATATTTTTTCCATCATTAAGCTTGGAATACGTGTCCCATGACCGTGGTCTTATATTTTTTTACATGGATTTTTAACCAAGGTTTTTACACTCTAATAATCGAGTGTAAGATGAATCTAGCCTCTAAATTTGAGATGAAGGACCTTGGACTCATGCACTACTTTCTAGGCCTTGAGGTGTTGCAAAGGCCTGGATATATTTTCCTTTCATAAGGAAAATATGTTGTGAAGCTATTAGAGAGATTTGGAATGACAGAATGCAAGTCCATGACCACTCCGATGGAAATGAACTTCAAGAAGTAATGTGTAGAAGCCACAATGACTTGATTTGGAGAATCCATCCAAGTATAGACAATTTATTGGGGCTTTGATGTTCCTTGTGAACACCCATCTAGACATACATTATGTAGTGAACACGTTGAGTCAATTCATGACTGAGCCTCTCTATGCACATTGGACCACTTCCAAACACATTTTGAGATATTGCATTGGACGATCACACTTGGTTTGAAATTTTCTATTGGAGATGTTTGAATTCATGGATACACTAATTCTAACTGGCCAGGTAACATTATCAATGAGAAAAGTACATCTTATGTTATTTTAGTATTGGATGTGCATTTTTTTTTGGATGAGAAGGAAGCAGAAGTATATAGCATTGAGTACTACCAAGGTAGAGTATATTTCTGCTAGCATGGCTAGTTGCAAACAAGTCTATTTGAGAAAGCTCTTTGGAGAGCTATTTGAGAAGGTCCTAGAAACTATAGTGATATATTGCAACAACAAGAGTGGGATTCATCTAGAATAGAATCACGTATTCCATGACAAGTCGAAGAACATAGAGATTCAATATCACTTCATTCAAGACATGGTGTAGAGAGGAGGCATTCAATGCCATCCAATATCGACAAATGAGTAGATTGGATATATTCTCACTAAGGCTTTACCGAAAGGGAAGTTCTTGGTCTTTAGAGAGAAAATTGGATTGATGGATGTGCCTCTTCTTGGTAAGGGGCATCGTTGATCAAGGACACTTAGCCAACTCTTTCCCCCTATTCGAGCTCCCAGGGTGAGGAATTGAGATAGAAGGCTCCTGGGGTTGAGGAATCTCTGGAAAATAGGGTTTCACCCTTATCTGTTACCCATAGGGTTGGAGTAGTAACTTACCCTATCTTGGTCTTTGCAGAGTATACCCCATTTGGCATTATACCCACAAGCTAGGCTTGTTGGGATTGCCCTCCTTATCTGGCCAATGGGTTGAGGAGGCCTGGAGGCGTGTGATCCTTACCTCTTGGTAAGTTAGGTATCTCGTCCAAGCTAGTATTATGATGCAGGTGTTCTACCACATGACTCTTAAGGGTCATTGTTGGGAATATTGGTAGGAAATAGGATGGGTTGAGTAGTATCTCCCCTACATCACCTATTGTTTGATATGGGGTCATAGTAGCAGCTCCCCCATGAGATTCTAGGTAGTAGCTAGCTGAAAGAGATCCAGGGTAGTAGCCCGATGGACAGAGGGTGGTAGCTTTTTTTCCCCAATTATTCTTCTTCTTTAGATTCAAAAATTTTTCAGCAGATAAAGTTGAGCAGAGATGGGACATACAACGTTAGAATTATATATCGATATATATTTTTACAGGTGGAATCCTCCCTAGTTGAGAGGGACTGTTAAAATGTGAAACTATGATCAAATTACACCTTGGAAATCTCATATTATGGATATTATGATGGAATTGAATTCCTATTTTAGAGAGGACCAAAATTGACCTAAATATCACCTCTTTTGGACAAGCATAAGTTGGATTTTCAATTTATGTATCCACAGATGCACATTTGGACAAGTCAACCTAAACATCAAATGGACATTGTTGGACACACATGGAATCCTATAAATACAAGTTACCTAGAGCTCATTTGGACATAACCAACCAAACATCTCTTCTTCTCTTCTCACTGATTGGTCCGCATAGGTATGAGTCAAGGTCGACAAAGGAAGTTTGCAAAGGTTCGAGATTACAGGGTTCGAGGCTTGAGTTGATCTAAGGTTTCTAGGCTATAGTTGCAGGCTTGTCACAAATCATTTTTGGCTATAGTCGCTGGCACACAGGAATCAAGGGAGAAGCTGGGATCCTATAATCTCTCTCAAACCCCTCATGCATGCGACTGGGAGTTTGACTGAAGTTGACCATTGACCGAAGTTATCTACAACTTACCGAAGACTAGAGAAGTTGTCTCTGAGATCACCTGACACTAGAAACTTGTTTCTGAATGTTACTAGGTTGTATTGATGATGAAACTGTAATCGTATCATTGTAATCTATGCTGAACATTTTATGATAATCTAATAGAAGAATAATTTTAAAGGGTTTTCCTCATAATGGGGTTTTTACATGGTATTTGACCAAATCTGTTGTCTCTTGTTGATGTGTTCATTGTCTCCTTTTTCATTTCATTTATTGTTCTATCTTCAATTACTATTGATGAATGGAAAGACTAATTCTAATTGGAAACATTGCTAATTGAAGTGTGGAATTGGGCTAAGGTAATTGATACAACATAGAACAATCTGAAAAATTAACAAGTTGGAATTCAGAGGGAGAAATTTCCAAGAAGGAGAGGATAAAGTTTAGATATTATAGTAAGGGATTTCATCTAGACAATGCATGTATAAAGAATACTATTGAACTCATGGTAGAAGCCCTCCATAAACATCATCTTGAGTATTGCATTCCAGACAATGCCAAGAATAAGTGAGGGGATAAGCCACCAAAATAAAAGGTAAGGGTCACTCTTTGGTTTCTCTAGCATCTTCTCTTAACACTTGGATTCTTGATTCAATATCCAATCATCTTATGGCCTCATCGTCTCATACTTTATCATACTTTGATTCCTGTACTGGACCACCTATTTTGATGGGAGATTATTCTCCTATTGAGATTTCGAAATAAAGAAGAGTAAGTCCTAGCTATGGGAGTTTTTAGTATGTGCTTCTCATCCTAATCTCTCCATAAATATTCTCCCCATCTAACAAATTATACCCACATTTTTAGGCAAGAGGATTGAGTTCACTCTTGATTTAGCATTAATTTTTGATATGATGGAAGGTTCCAAAATAAAAGTTGGTGAGGTTAACTACCTTTCCAAGTTGTATTATTTCTCTTATTAAATTCCAAAATGATATTTTGTTTCTATTATCACCCATGCAAATGAGAAGATCAAGTTCTCGTAAGAGAGGTTTGGACATTTAAATTGAAGGAATTTGGAACAACCAATTAAAGAAGGAATAGTTGAAGATTTACCACACATACAACATATAAGGGGTGTATGAAGGTTACATAAATGGCAAGCATCCCAAGGAGAAGTTTGACATATGTAAATATTGGAGAGAATCTTCACACCTATATTTGGTGCACAATGACATTTCTTCACCCATCCATGAGTAAATCAATATATGTACTCACATTTATTAATGTTTGGTCAAGGTTTACATGGTTGTATTTTCTAAAGATTAAATCTAGAGTCTTTGAATGTCTCCAGGATTTCAAGTAGCTTGTAGAAAACTTAATAGGGAAAAAGATCAATAAGTTCCATACATATAATGGAGGAGAGTATGTTAGTAAATATGTTGAGAATCTTTGTTCAAAATTAAGTATAGATCTACAACAAATGGTATCATACAATCCACAATGGAATGGAGTTGTAGAGAGAACGAATAGGACATTGAAAGAGATGGCTAATAGTATGTTGGCTAGATCACTTCCTCCTAAGTTGTAGGTTAAGGCTATAATTTATGTAGCATATATTAAAAATATAATTCCTCATAAATAAATAAATGGAATCATTTATGATGCCTTGACAAAGAAGAAATCAAATGTTACTCACTTCACAATTTTTAGTTCTCATGTATGGGTCAGGATACATTTTAATAAGAGGAAGGTTATGGAACCTCAGAGTAAGAAGTGTATATTTGTTGGATATCTAGATGGAATTATGGTATATAGGTTCTTAAATTATTCTATAGCTACTTTATCCATACAATAGAGTGTCTAGTTTGAAGAAGGTCCTTGTAGTCACCTCTAGAGCACTGTACTATACCATCTCCACCATCTCTAGTCATAGAGCTCAAAGATACTTGTTTGGATTATATTTTATAATTTGAAATTTTTTATTATCAATAACCTGATATTATAGATATAATTCATTGACATCGATGGATAGAGTAGACACTTCAAATAGCTAGTGAACTAGTGGGTGATTTGGCCAATCCATGGAGAACAAATCATAATTTGTGGAGATTTAGTAAAATATCACTACCACATAACCTTATTTCCTATTAATTGTTATATATTACTTATATCACACCCTCATAATTATGTATAGATTGAAGGTAACTCCATTTGGATGGAAATTATGAAAGAGGAGTACAATTCCCTAATTGAGAACAACACACGGGAATTGGTTTCTCTTCCACCCAAAAATAAACTTGTTTGATGTAAGTGGATTTTAATACCAAAAGGGTTTCTTATGGGATTATTGTAAAGTAAAAATATTGATTATTATCTAATGGATTCTCACAGGTACAATGCATTGATTATGAGGATACTTTTGCACTAGTAGCTAAGTGGGCTCCATTTGGTTAGCTCTAGATATTGCAACAAATAGAAAGTGGGAGGTGCACCACATAGATGTGAAAAATACTTTATTATATGGTGATATCAATGAGGAGATCCATATGGGGCAGTACTAGGCATGTAAAATATCATTCATTAGTATGTAGATTGAAGAATTCATTATATGGACTTACACATGCACCTTGGGATTGGTATGCAAAATTGGATACATATATTATCTCCCAATGTTTTGTTATATGAAAATAATATTTTAATTTGTGTATGATGAGGAACATATTTGATCCCTTTATAATATTTATATATGTTGATGAATTATTGATTACAGGGAGCTCTGCTTCTATTGTTGCAATGAAGTCTGCTTTACATGACAAGTTTTCTATGACAAATATGGGATTGTTATGCTATTTACTTTGTCTTGAAATTAGCCAAGATGATAAATTTGGCACATTATAATTATACAAGTGAGATACTTGAAATATTTTGGATGAAAAGTTGCAAGATTAATCCAACCATCTTCCTATTTTGGGTTAATATAGAAGATGGTGATACTATACCTTCTACCAGGTATCGATAGTTAGTTGGGACTCTTTTGTACCTTAATCACTCTTGACCCCACATATCTTATGTAGTTGGAGTATTTTAGTTCTAAATTTAGGAAAAGAATGAGTTGCACTAGAAGGATACAAAGCAGACTCTTAGATATGTCAAGGAGACTAGTATTTTTGGTATAAACTATGAAATAGGGTCTTCCTTAAATCTTGTAGGATATACACATCTAGATTGGGTTAGTGACGGCATAGTTCACAAGTCCACCTTAGGATATGTTCTCTACCTTGGATTTGGTAAAATATGTTGGTAAAATAAGAAGTAGTCAACCATTTCTTTATCTTCAACAGAGGCATAGTACAAGAGGATAATGAACACTCTCACTCAAGCTATATGGTTTTAGCACTTTCTCATCAAATTAAGTGTTCAATTTTGTCAAATAATACTATTTGGCATGATAACCAAATTATAATTAAAATATATAGATATACTATAGAGTGGTAATAGGTTATAGACATTGAGGTACACATGCACTTTATCAGAGGGTACATTCATGATGGGGTAATAGATTTGCAATACTATCCTTCTTCAGAGAAGATTGTAGACATCTTCATCAACACATTCATCAAGGAAAATCTGAAATACTTGTTAGATCTCTTAGGGTGAAGGACACAATTTCATAATAGTTGATATTTTTGCATCACACTCCATTTTGAGGGTGAGTTTTCTTCCCACTAGGTTTTCCCTCTTTAGCTCACTTTTTAATATAGTCATTTTGCATATAAGTTTATACTTGAGTACCTAAGATGGATTAAAATTTTCAGGACTCATATGTATCACACATAATAGTTGTGGTTTGGGGGGGTGTTGGTGTAACATGCACATCACCAAAATTAACCCACCCTACATTTCTTACCCTTTAGGTTAACTTTCTATTTTTAGCACTTACTATTTATAGTACGTCTATTTTTAAAAAGGGTTTCCATGTAATATGAGATATGGTAATGATTGGGAATTTACTAAAGATATATATGCCCCTTTCTTATTTGTTAATGCACAGTTCCTATTGTCTAGCCACCTTATCCACAAAGTGTACACTTCCTTCCTATTTGTGGGGATGATTGTTGGAGTGCATTGCATTCAAGAGTTCGTCATGGCCTCATTAAGCCATCACTTAGGACATAATTTTATATTCTTCCATACATCATTATGGGTGAAAATGACAACTTTTAATTCACTAATACACCTTCCTAACCATTTGGGATCATCTCCTATTTTTAGCATTTTATATTTTTAGTAACTTGTATTTTTAGCAAAGGGTGACACCTAGGATGACATGTGGCAGTGACTGGTGGTGAGCGCTAGTATTGCAGCAATAATGTTGTAACTCTTAGGCTGCCAACTTTATTTTTATCAACCCGGTAGTTCGTAACAAACTTGGAAGAGTCGGTGCTATATGCACAAGTACTAGTTCTCACTACAGGTTGTCACTTGGTCAGCCGACACAAGATCACTAGGAGCTCAAGCCAAATTCTATAGATCTTAGAAGAAGCTCTATGTGTGATGAAAGAAAGAAAGATTACTCTATAGAAGCTATTCTAATTGCAGAAAGGAAAAATATTGTAATGTAAAGTAAGACTTAGTAAACCCTAATCAACAAGCTAATTCTATTTTTGCCAAAAACACTATGAAAACCATGAAATAAATGCCATTACCTACTAAAGAAAGTAAACAACATCTAACCATGATATTTTTGGAAGTAAATAAGCAAAAAAACATATTTTTGGATTTTTATGTGTTTTTATGTGAATTTGACATGCATCTAATTTATTGTGTGTGAGTGTGGCAGCGAATAGGTGGTGTTGGAGGGTGGTTTTGGAGCTTGGGAAGATGGAAGATGGTGTGGATGGGTCCAAGGAGGTCTTAGGTGGTCTTCTGGAGGCTTTTCGGACACTCGGCCTTCAAAAGGGAGCCTACAGGAAAAACTATAGGAGGACACAGGGAAACTACAGGAGGCCTACAGGAGGAGGCCGAGAGAAATTTCCGCTATTTTGAGGGTGTGAGAGTGGGTGGAAAAGGTGGATGAAGGTTGGGATGAGGTGTCAGGGCACCTAAGGTCTACCATGAATCACCACGAGAGAGAAAGATGATTGGGTTTGATCAAGGAGAGAGGAAGAGGTTCTGTGAAAAAATGAAGAAAACTAGGGCATAATTGAGGTGAGGTTTAGGAGACCTGTAGGGCATGGATCAGATGAGGGATGTGATTGCTGATAAGCTGGACTATTGCTGGAAGAGATCTGCTACAAAGGAACTGACAGTCGACCAAGAAAATCAAGCAACAAATGAAATGAGTGCATTTAGGAACAATAGAGTTTGGCATTAAAACAGTCTAAACTATGATCTATGAAAGGAAATGCTGAGAAATGTTGTAGGAAAGGAAAGAATGAAAGAGGAATATTGCAAATCAGGAAATGAACATGATAAAGGAGATCTGAAACAAAGCAAAAATTGACTATTAACCTACTAAAGAGCTGCAAACACTAGAAGTCCTATGAATGAGGAAAATCTATTTTTTTGGGGTAGCAAGAGAGTCTTTGCCTCAAATCATGGTCCCAAAGCGAGGAAGAGAGGAAAAGGAACTATTGCTAGCCTTTTGAATCTTTTCTGATCGCTGCTTAACTTGCTATAGAAAGCAAAAATGGAAGCAAACTACTAAATCATCAAAAGCAACCTATTCTTAACCATAAAAGAAATACATCTAACAACAAATTAATCTACAGACTGAAGCAAAGCATACAAATACAATTAAAGAGAAGATTGGCTGCTTGGATTGGGCCCTAACCCAAGAGCTTCAGCCCTCTGAGGTAACTTAGTGCTAGCTCAAAAAAGATTCCATCTTCATTATCAAAAAATAGAAAGATTACATAAAACTGTCACAAAATAGTAAGCTCGAAATTTGAGCAGAGTTTACATAAGAAAAAGTCTGACCCTAGTGAGGCCCTAGGCCTCTCTACTTATACATATGAAGCTACCAATAGCTTCCTTAAAATTAGGGAGGCTTGGCTCTCAAAACTCGAGACAACTATCAGTCATCCTCCACTTGCTCAGTTGCCTTCTAGTGCATGATTCAGTTGCTTGTACTCCGAGCTAAATGAAGGGGAATTCGAAGTGAGGAGTAATAAATGAGGGGGATTCCCTCCTATAATTCCTCTCCTCTATCTACTTCGAGTTATTGTTTCCATTTGACCACTGGATCCTTGACTTTGAACTCGAAATCCATCAACAATCTGCATTAAATACATGTTAGACCACATGGCATCATAACTAACTCAACTCACTCTATAAGCATAAATATAATTAGAAAGTCATACAATAAGCTAAGGGAATGGTTGATTTTACTAGGTTAGGAGGTAAATGAGCCCATATAATTACCCATTTATGAGGCTCATCATCACCCCCCTATTGAAGGTGTTGCTCATCCTCTTAGCAACTTAGTCAATCTCCTCATTTTTTATGGCCTTGGTGGCCTCCCTAGCATCCTAGGCTTCTGATGTGGTCTTCTCATGTTGGTCATAAAACCCTGCCTTTCTGTCTATGTCCTTCCACTGCTCCTCCTCTTCTTCTTCTCTTCTGCCTTCTAGCATGCCTAATAGAAGTGGAGGACTCAGCTTGAGGCCAATCCACTTGACCTTCAGCCTTCGCATGGAGCACTTGTACATTGGCACTCTTTTCAATGCCTCCCTCAGCCTCATGGGAGAATGGTATTCTCTGATCTGCAAGCTGTGGGGTAGGGTGTACCTTCTTCTCATGCATGCATGCACACAGTCATCCCCAAGTAGCCTAAGAATATCTTCAAAGTGTGCAATTTATTGTACATGATTGGCTAGATATCTAGGGTCAATGTAAGGGTCATTGGCAAGCAGGTTATGTGTGTTGATGAGCGCCATAGGATCTGATGGTTTAGCTATTATCATTAATGTCTTATTCTACTCCTTTATCATCAATCTTTTCATTTCTGTTACCCTCAATTATTCATGGTTCATCCATGAGGCCATGGCCATTAATTGTAGGTCCCCTAGCTTGGCATTGGGGTCCCACACATTCATGTCTGTGAGGGCCATGTTGTGTAGGTAGAACACTGCCATCTTCACTTTATCCTATGAGGTGCTTTGGTCACACAAATCCATGAACTACCTATAGTCTTGGAAATGTGTTGTGCCTCTTTTTGCCAAAGTATTTATTTGGAATTGAAGCCATTGGTCCTTCAGATAGAGGCCATAAGATTTGGCTGGTGTTTTGCATTGTAATGCTCCTATGGATAAGCTGGCCATGTATGCCAACTGAGTCTCTTTCTCTTGCAGCTACCTCCTTAGTAGTTCATTCTCATTTTCAAGATGGCTTCTTATAATGGCCTCTCTGTCTTTGAGAGCACTCAATTCTCTATCCATTTCCCTGAGTTTGTTTTCCATATGGACAACATCCTCAAATCCTTTGGATTTGGCTATCTGCATCCACCTATGTGTTCTCACTCTTTCTTTCTCCAATTCGAAAAACAGTGGAATTGCAAATTTCCGTGGGATTATCATGCCTCCCTCAGGTAGATTGTAATAGGAGGCAAGAATAGGCTGGGGGTCAGTTTCTTGTAGCTCTTGTGCTTCCCCCTTCACCTCTGGCTGTTCCCTTATCTTTTTCTCAAGCTTTTGGGTCTCCTGTAGTTTGGACAGTGTCTCTTGTAGGACTGTCTGAGCCTCCTGTAGGTTTGGTTTTGGGTCCTATAGTACTGACTTTCCCTTCCATGTAGAAGATCTTGGAGTCCCCCTTTCATAGGTTATGGGTGTCTTGGAAGGAGATTCTTTTACCTTGGTAGATGGTGAATCTTCAATGCTAAGGGGAACTTTTGAAGAGGGCTGAGGTTTGCCTGTTTTAATTCTTGTGCTTTTCCTTACCTTGAAATAGATGGAGGTCTTTCTTTTCCTCTTCTGCTTTGGCTTGAATGGTGTACTGAGGGTAGTGAGGGTAGTTGCTACTTCTCTTTCCAAAGTCTCAAGGGACTTTTCTCCTTGCTCTGCCTTCTCTACCTCCTTTTCTCCCTCTCCTGTCTCTTTTTCTGTCTCTTTGACTTTTCCCTCCTCTGTTTCTTTTCCTTCCTCCTTCCTTTCTTGCTCTGCTGTGTCACCACTGACTTCATCTTCTCCTCCTTGTTGTTCTTCCTCCTAATTGATAGTAGGACTGACACCATAGGTTAATGCCTTCATGTCATCCTCAGCTGTCATATTTCAGAAAAATTCCCATGCTTTAGGGAGTGTAAAGGTATGGAGGGATTCCTCTACTAGGATTTTGATTAAGCCATTCTGAGCTAACTACCCTGAATTTCTTGCTTGTACCTTGGTGCTGGAGTCAATGAGGTACTGAAGGATAAAGTAAGGGATACTGAGCTTTTGAGGTGTTGGGGCATCCATGCCATATCTCAAGTCATGGAGGATTCTGAAATGATATCCATAGACAATGTTGTGCCTCCATTCACAGGAAATGTATTTGATGACTTGGTAGCTAACCTCATCCCAGGGGTATGGTATACTAGCCCTTCTAATTCCATTTTTATATTCGACAGGGGTTTCATTATTTTGGAAAAATTTCTTCTTGGCAGCCTGGCCAATTGATTTCTCATCTTTACTCCAAGGCAGCCCAAGAGGAAGGGTAGTGACCCTACTGATGAATTCAAGGGTTATTTTGATGGAGAGGCCTCTAATGGTTATACTGGTATTTGTTCTTGTGTGAGGGACTAGAGAGAGAGCAAATTCTTGGGAAATTTCACCATCAAACCCTCTAAATTTCTCAAATAAATTCATCTAGTTTGCCCTTGTGAATATGTCCACCACTTGAGGATGTGCATGGAGCAGTGGATTTAGTGGGCTCCTTTCTCATAAACCCTCCTGTCATATTGTCTGTACTCTTTTGGAAAACCAAATATGGAGGTGGAGACAAAGAATTTTGGGAAAAACAAAGAAACAGAGGAGACTATGTTTTTTTTTAAATAAACAATTTTTTTTTTTTAATGTTGTCTACCCTCCTAAAGACTTATTTCATGCTCAAATTAAGATCACTTCTTTCATGTATTGATATTCAATAGGGGGCATGCATGAACCCTACCTCTCCAGACTGAAATTCGTGCCAAAAATCGTGGTTTCTCCCTTTAAAATGACTCATTGCCCCTCCAGTAGAAGCCCGCTGTCCCTCCTGTAGATTCCCTGTAGGCGCTCCTGCAGAAAACGTTGAAAGCAAAGATAGGGAGAAAATCGATGGAGAATGGTGGTTACGAGGCGATGGGGGCACAAGAAGACTGCTGTGGCTGAGTTACGAGGAGAAAATGAAGAAAAGGTGGTGAGAATGTGTGGAGAGGAGTGCTCATTGCTTTTTATGGCTATTCTCGGCTATGAGTGCTGAGATGGCAAGGTGTACATTGACCATATTCGGACCGTTGGTCCCCACCTACTTGGTCATCATGGCCCCTCCTCGTAATCATCCCTCATTATTGCATCGGAGTTCACACTTCCTCCCACTACCTGTCCTTGGCATCTTGTGCTTGAGTTGTTTGTGCACACGTGTAGGTGACATCTCGGATAAGTGGAGTCAACTAAATGAAGGTGGCCAATTTAACTGGCCACCTTTGCCTTGTTCAATCTGAACCATCTCGTTGCCTTTAGTATGACTCCTAATTACACAAATGCAAATAGAGGAGTGATTTAGTTACTTACCTATGAACCGAGTGTATTTGATATGAGGTGTTGTGGCTTTCTCTGCTACATGCCTACACTTTCCTTCATGCATGCTGTCTCTGCTAGCTAATGTGTGGTTGTGTACTTTTGCAGGTTCTTCTTTTGCTGGAGCTAAGATACATGTGCCCTTTTAACCTATAGATGTGCACTCTTTTGCTTTTGGTGCTAGACTTCTATGGGATCAATTGCTACAGGAATTCCTATAGGAGCTCCTGTAGCTTCTTCTCCCCTCGAAACTTCAGCTTTTCCCTGTTCTTGGAGCTCGAGAATAATTCCAGAGGTGTCATGAATGATGGAGGGATGATAGGTAAGCTTTAGGTAAGGTTATTGGTGCCTTTTCCTCTTTGTATTTTTGTTTTTCGTTTCAAAACCTAAAAATTGTTTTTCTATGTTTTTTTCTTGGAAAAGAAGAAAAAATAATGATGATTGGGGTGTGCTGCAGGCTTGGAAATGATGGAAAGGAGGTTTAAATATGGTAGGAGGGATTATAGGTTCCTCATGAAGCTTTTTTGTCCCTCAAACTGCCTTTTGTCGACACTTTTGGCTCTCTGTAATTCCTATAGCAGCCTCCTGTAGAAAACACAGTTTTGGAAGAAAAAGGTACAGTTGGGTGTAAGAGATGGAAAAAAAGATGGAGGAAGGTGTGGATAAGATGAGATGGATGCTGGTGCAAATGTTAGAGTCCCCTTGGTACCTTCTTCTACTCCTTGTAGTCCTTCTACAAACCTGCAATGCAATACAAATTCATTTTTTTTTTTAAAACAACTAGGGTGCCTCAGAGAGGTTTTCACCTTAATTGCCTGCCCTGGGCACCAAGGGAGGTTTTCACCCAGGGATCTTATTCTTTTTCCCTTTTTTTTTGTTACATCACTGGGCCACCTCAGAAGAGGTTTTCAACCCAATGATGGGACTCAAGCGCCTCATGGAGGTTTTCACTTAAGTCCTTATTTTTTATTTTCCTTTTCTTTAGTGAGTGGGTGAAGTGGAAGCTAAGACATGCTCCACTACCATCACTGTTTTATTCAAATTTTCAATAAACTCTCACTTGGAGAGGGGTTTCTTGTAAACTTTCAACCGATGTCCATTGATAAGCATGAGGATGGCTCCATCATCAATGGTTATGATGAGAACTGAACCATTGCCATTGCATTTCTCCATACTGTAGGATCCCATAGGGGCTTGCAATCTATATTGATCCAATCCATTGAGCTAAAGTAATCTCTCCTTCTATGCATGGCTAAGGTCTAGGTCCAACTGAGCTTCCATCCTTAAGGTATTGAATTCAAACTCTATTGACAGCAAAGCCTTCTTCCCATATACCAGTTCATAGGGTGTGAACCCAGTGGTGGTCTTCCATGTTGTGTTGTAGGCCCAAGTGGCCTCAACTAATCTGTTTTCCCAGTCTTTTCTGTTGCTACTCACTACCTTGGTTAGTATCCCTTCCAATGCTCTGTTAGTGACCTCCACTTGCCCATTGGCTTGTGGATGGTAATGGGTGGAAGTCCTATGCTTGATCTTATGAACTGACTACCTTGGTCTGTGACCAGGCTGGAAGTGAACTGACTACCTTGGTCTGTGACCAACTCTCTAGGATACTCGAACCTATAGAATATATTTTCTCTCAAAAAATCAGCTACTTTTTCCTTTGTCGCTGCTTTGATTACTTTTTTCTTTGCCCACTTTATCAGGTAGTCGGTGCACATAATGATGTACTTCTTCTGCTTTGAGGGGGGGTTGATAGGCCCCACAAAGTCCATGCCCCACTTCTCAAATGGTTCAATGGTCACTTGAGGTTGCATGGGAATTTCATCCTTTGTAGTGGGTTTCCCCATCCTCTAACACCGATTGCACTGGCTTGTGTATATCCTCACATCTTGATGAAGAGTGGGCCAGTAGTAGCCTACTTGTAATATCTTGAAGGCGGTTCTTTTCGCTGCTAAAGACTTCCACAAAGGCCCATCATGACAGGTCAGGAGGATGTCAAAGACTTCCTCCTCCTTGATACATCTTCTCAAGATCTGATCTAGGCCTAGTTTGAAGAGATTGCCTCCAATCCAGGTGAAAGGGGCGCTTTTCCTTACTATCTTGCTCTTCTCTTTTGAGGACAGGTGTGGTGGGAATTGTGCTGAAACCAAGTAGTTTGCTATATCAACAAACCATGGAGAGAGTACTGATATAGAAAATAGGTGTTCATTTGGCATTTGGTCATCCACCATTCCTTCTTCACCCACAGGAAAATTTACTCTAGACAAAAAGTCAACAACAACATTCTCTTTATCAGGCTTATCAATAATGGTAAAATCAAATTGTTGCAGTAAAAGCAACCAAATAATGTGAGCATTTACATTTGGGTTGTTCATTAAATATCTAACTGCGACATGATCAATGTGCATAAACGTTTGATAGCCTGTGATATAATGTTTGAATTTTTTTAAGGAATGCATGATAGCTAGGAGTTCCTTCTCGGTCACTGTGTAGTTTAACTTTACCTTTGACAAGTTTTTGCTTATAAAGTACATGGCATAAGGTAAATTTTCATCAATTTGTCCTAAGGCTACTCCTATTGCTTTGTTCAAGGAATCTATGTGAATGTGAAAAGGTAGGGCCCGGTTTGGGCCTCTGAGAATTGGGGCAGTCACTAGCTTTCCCTTCAAGGTATCTAGGGCTTCTTGACAGTTTTCCGACCATATGAACTCAACATCTTTTCCTAGGAGGCCAAACAAAGGAGAGGCTATCTTGCTGAAGTCTTTAATGAATCTCCTGTAATATCTGGCTAAGCCTAGGAAACTTCTGACATCTCTCACCTATTGAGGAGGTGGGACCCTTTGGATGATGGAAATTTTGTTGGGGTCCACTTGCAGTCCTTGTTGAGATATTGCATGACCTAGCACGGTCCCTTCAGTCATCAAGAATTCAAATTTTTCTAGACTGAGGGGTAGGTTCATCTTAATACACTTATCTAGAACTTTTCCTAGGTTAGATAAAGCTTCCTGAAAGTTAGAGCCATAAGGAGTAAAATCATCCATGTATATTTCTACTGCATCGTGAACCAGTTCAGAAAATATACTCAATACCGCTCTTTGGAAAGTGGCTAGAGCGTTGCACAAACCAAAAGGAAGGACCTGGTATGCAAAGGTACCCCAAGGAAAAGTGAAAGTGGTCTTATCTTGGTATGGCGGGCTGATTTGAATTTGATTGTACCTGCTAAACCCATCTAGGAAGGAGAAAAACTTTTTGCTTGCCAAACCGTCTAACACTTGATCTATGACAGGTAAAGGAAAGTGGTCCTTTTTAGTGGCTTTGTTCAATTCCCTATAGTTGACATAGATTCTCCAATTACCATTTTTCTTTGGCACTAGCACCAAAGGAGAGACCCATTCACTGTCAGAAATGGGATAGATGAATCCTGCTTCCAACAATTTCTATAGTTCTTCCTTAACAATATCTTTAAGTGTTGGGTTCATCCTCATTTGAGGCTGCCTAACTGGCTTGCAATCTTCCTTGATGTATATATGATGAGTACATATTGAAGGGTGCACTCCCTTCATCTCGTTATAAGTCCAGGGGAAGGCATCTAGATGTTTTCTCAGCAGGTTCCATAGCTCCTTCTCCTGGGAAGTAGATAGGGATGGATTTATTTTCAATGTTCTTTCTGCGCCGAACTCTATATTTTTGACACAGGGAGAAGTAGGGTCGGCCACACAGAGATTAGTTGAGGGGTTGTTTTGGGTTTCTCTTACTATGTCTTCTAATGGTGATACACTAGGAGGTGGATTCTGAATCAAATTTTCAATCATTTCATCCTCATCTTGCAGTTTCCCCCCCAATTGTGATTTCTAAAGCACAAAGCGGTGAAAAATAAACTTCATCCTCATCCTCCTCCTCCAACTAGAGAGGTAGATCATGTTTTAATAGGGGTTGGGCAGGAGGATATATGGTTAACTACTTGGACATGTGCCCATTCTTTATGGTCATGTTCCCAGCTCGATAGCTGATGTAGGCATCGACTGTAGCCAACCAGGGTCTTCCTAGAATGAGAGGATACCCAGTGAGATTTGCCTTTGGCCGGAGAACTAAGTAATCCACAACGTACTCCCAAGAATCAATGGAGACCATCACATCTTCCGCAATCCTCTCAGGGGTCACGATGGAGCAGTCTGCTAATTGCAGCACTGTCGTGGTCTCCCTCAAGGAGCCCTGGAAGTTAAGTTTGAGCAATGTGTCCTTTGTCATCACATTAATGGTAGCTCCCAGATCAAGCAAGGTATGTGGGACCATTGTGCCATTGATGTGGACATCAACTATTGGGCTTTGAGGATCCAGATATTTTGAACAGATTCTCTACCCTAACATCAAGTCAGATAGTTGTCCTATGACATTGATGGTTGGGGCATCTCTCTTGCACCTTCCTGGATGCCTAAAGCACTTCTCTTTGATCAACCTATTGTAGATAGGCACATCTTTTATGGCTTGGAGAAGTGGTATCTTTACACATAAATGTTTCAATTCTCCCAGGAGTTCAGTCTATTTTGGGGTAGGTTGGATTGTCATGGATAGTCTCTTAGGAAAGGGTGGATTTGCTTTAGGTTCGCTTTCCTCTTTATCTTCCTCAACCTCCTTGGGTGGAGGCTGGCTATCTGGAAGAACTTTCACAGATCACAAGGTAATTTATTGAATCTCCATAGCATAAGTTGGGCATGATGGTTCCCCACTATACACTTGCTGAGCCTGTTTGTTGTTCGGGTTCGGATTTGGTTGGGAAGCCATTTCGGGTTGCCTTAGTGGAGTAGAAGGTAACGGTTGTGGTTGGGTAGGTGGTGGAGGCAGAAGATCAGGAAGAGTGTTAGAAAATTATATATTACAGAGAAATGGAGCACATAAAATATTGTAGAAATATAAACACAGAAAATGCATAAAACAAGAGAGACACAGATATACGTGGTTCACCTAGTTTGGGCTACGTCCACCCAAACAGCCAGTCCTTCCTTTCTATTATCCAGCAAAATGAAGAGACACAACCTATAGAAAATGCGCTGTAATATCCTCTGTTTTCTCTCACAGTCTCACCTCTCTGTTTCTCACTCACACTCAGAATACACATCTATTACAGCCTCAAATACAATGCCCTCATACAAAGAGAGGGGTTGCCTTCTAGGGCAAAAAACCCTAAACTAAACATAAGTTCTACCGTCAGATCATCCGCCTAATGAAAGGCCCAGATTGACTAGAAATTATTATACTTTTACCCCCCAGCTGGGGGGGATCGGCTCCCCCGGACCCCCGCGTGGAGGGGTGTACAAAATTCTTGGGGTATACATCCGGCTGAAACAAATAGCTCTGAACAATCATGCTCCACACACAAAAAAGAGAGTTGTATTAGGGCCTCCACCCCTGATGAGGTGCATTCCACTGAGGTTGCGGCTGAGCATAGGATTGAAATGAATGGGTGGCTGGTTGGGCATGATATTGAGATGTGAAGGACTAAGGAGGAGGTGTGGACCAGGAAGGATGATCTGGGGGGGCCCAAGAAGGTATGGAGGTGACTTGGTTGGGGTTGTAGTATGCCTGAGATGTCCCTTGCATCACTTGATGGTATGGTCTATGTCCATGTGGCCTCCTTTGGTTTATGTAATAGATCTATTCAATGACTCCTTTGGGCCCTTGGTATACAACTTTAAGTCCGGGCAAGGAAGGGCACTTGTCTGTAATGATTTTCTTCACAGACTGAACAAACCTCTATAGAGTTCAATGGACATTCATTCCTAGGATGCCTCCTAGTGCATCTAGGGAAAAAAATGGCCAAAGCCTTCTCTGCTTCCTCTTGTTTTCTTTTGATATGTAAGGTATCCATTTGCATGGAAAGAGTCTACAGCATCTCACTCTTGAAGTCTTCCAGCATGCTTCTAATTTCCCATTTAATGGATGAATTGGAAGAAGAGGTACTGGCTATGGGTTGACTCGCCCTACCTTTCTTTCTGGCTACTCTAGAATGGTTTCTAAAAACAGTCTTTATGTCCTCATAGGATAGTTGGTAAATGTCTCCCCTGGCCAGTAGATGGAGGGTGTCTAAAAGGTCTTCCCAGATTCCCCTGAGTAGGACCAACTTCAGAGACTCAAGGTCAAGTGTACACCCAACCCTTTTGTAATTGAGCTAGAACCTCTCTTTGTAGTCTTCCAGGGACTCATCACTTCCCATGGTCATTCAGAAGATTTCTTCTTTAGTATCTTTTGACCTACAATAGTCTTGATACTTGTTGTTAAAGGCTTGCTGCATCTGAGCCCAAGTTGTGATGCTATTGCCAGGTAATCCCATGAACCAGTGCAATGCTGCATCCTTGAGAGTAGAAGGGAACAGTTTCAACTTCTGCTCATCTTCTGCATAGTCATAAGTTCGACAGAGGATAGTGAACTCAAATAAGAAGGTGTCAGGATCTTCTGTAGTCAGGCCATGGAAGTGAGGTAGGGCTGAAGGACTTATGTTTTTCATTTTGGTGTCCCCATTGGTCTCCCAAATGGGAAAGGTGACCTCTATTATTTCTCCATTTCCCCTAGCATTTCTGTTTTCAGCCATTGGTTGCAGAGGAATGTTTTCTTCTTCTTCTTCCCCTATAGGTTCTTCAAATATCTCTGGCTATTCATCTAAGGGTTCTTCTTGATTGCAACCATCGAAGAAGAGAGAAGGTTGGTTGTGTGAAGCAGTGGGGGTGTTGGGCATAAATTTTCCTGAGTTATCTCTATTCCTACAAGTCATGAAAGGAAATATTTTTAGTTGGTTTTTTGTTTCTTTTTCCCCACACTGATAGTACCTGCAGAAACTGAGATTGTGATTGAACAAAACAAATTGCAACTAGCTGAAATGAACTTGTTGAATGGAAATTTGTAGAATTGAAAATGAAAGCAAGGAAATGCAAAACTGAAAGAAAAGAAATGACTAGTCTACTTTTTCCAAAATGAAATTTGCAGAATTGGAAGGGAAAGCAAGGAAATGCAGAATTGAAAGAAAAGAAATGACTAGTCTACTTTTGCTGAAATAAACTATTAGCAGAATTGATGAGACTCATAAATGGGTAATTATATGGGCTCATTTTACCTCCTAACCTAGTCAAATAAACCATTCTCTTAGCTTATTGTATGATTTTATGATTATATTTATGCTTATGGAGTGAGTTGAGTTAGTTATGATGCCATGTGGTCTAACATATGTTTAACGCAAATTATTATTGAATTTTGAGGTCAAAGTCAAGAATCTAGTAGACAAATGGCAACAATAACTTGAAGTGGACAAAGGAGAGGACTTATAGGAGGGAATCCCCCTCATTCATTACTCCTCACTTCGAATTCCCCTTCATTCAGCTCAGAGTATAAGCAACCAAGTCATGCACTAGAAGGCAACTGAGCAAGTGGAGGATGACTGATGATTATCTCAAGTTTTGGGAGTGAAGCCTCCCTGATTTTAAGGAAGTTGTTGGTAGCTTCATTTGTATAAGTAGAGAGGCCTAGGGCCTCACTAGGGTCAGATTTTTGTCAGTTTTTTGTCATACTTTTGTTGAATTTTTGTTTATGTAAACTCTGCTCAACTTCGAGCTTATTATTTTGTGACAGTTCATGTAATCTTGATATTGTTTTTGGAAATAAAGATGGAATCCTTTTTTATTTAGCACTAAGTTACCTCAGAGGGCTGAAGCTCTTGGGTTAGGGCCCAATCCAAGCAGACAAGCTCCTATTTACTTGTATTTGTATTTTTTATTTTAGTTTGTAGATTAGGTTGCTGTTAAATGTATTTCTTTGATGGTTAAGAATAGGTTGCTTTTGATGATTCAGTAGTTTTCTTCCATTTTTGCGTTCTATAGTAGGTTAGGCAATGATAAAGAGAAGATTCAAAAGGCTAGCAACAATTCCTTGGCCTCTCTTCCTCCCTTTGGGACCATGATTTGAGGCAAAGACCCTCTTGCTACCCCCAAAACACAAATTTTCCTCATTCATAGGACTTCTAGTGTTTGCATCTTTTTAGTGGTTAATAGTCTAGTTTTGATTTGCTTCAAAACTTCTTCACCATGCTCACTTCCTTATTCATAGTAGTCTTATTTCGTGCTTCCCTTTATTGTAGCAGTTATAAACATTTCCTTCCATAGATCATAGTTTAGACTATTTTGATGCAAAACTCTGTTTTCCCAGGTGCACTTGTTTCATTGCTTGCTTGAACTTATTGGTTGACTATCAGTTGTTTATGTAGTAGATCTCTTCTTGCAGTAGACCAGATTATCATCCATCACATCCTCCTTCTGATCCATGCCCTACAAGTCACCCAAACCTCACCTCAATTTTGCCTTATTTTCCTGCATTTTCCATAGAAGTTATTCCTCTCTCCTTAAGAAAACCCAATCATCTTCCTCTCTCCTGGTGATTCTTGGTAGACCCTAGGTGGCCTAACACCTCATTCCAACCTTCATCTATCTTTTCCACCCACTCTCACACCATCAAAACTGTGAAAACGGCTCTTGGCCTCCTCCTGTAGAACGCTGTTTTCCTCTTGTAGATTTCATGTGTCCTCCTGTAGAATTTCTTGTAGGCTTTCTTTTGAAAGACGAGTGTGGGAAAAGCCTCCAGAAGGCCACCTAAGACCTCCTAAGACCCATCCACACCATCCTACATCCTCTCAAGTCCCAAAACCACCCTCCAATGCCACCTATTCGCTGCCACATTCACTCACAATAAATTACATGCATGTCAAATTCACATAAAAATACATAAAAATCCAAAAAGATGTTTTTTGCTTATTTACTTCCAGAAATAGCTTAGTTAGATGTTGTTTAATTCCTTGAGTAGGCAATGGAATTATTTTCATGGTTTTCATAGTGCTTTCTGCAAAAGTAGGATTAGTTGGTTAATTAGGGTTTACTAGGTTTGCTTTACTTTTTAGTCTTTTCCCTTTCTGCAGTTAGAGTAGCACCTGTAGAGTAATCTTTCTCTCCTTTCATCACATATAGATCTTCTTCTGGAATCCATAGAAGTTGGCTTGAGCTCATAGTGATCTTGCAGTGGTTGACCAAGTGACAACCTGCAGTAAGAACTAGTACTTGTGCATACATCACCGACGCTTCCAAGTTTGTTACGAACTACCGGGTTGATAAGAGTAAAGTAGGAAGCCCAAGAGTTGCAACATTATTGCTACAATACTAGTGCTCACCACTTTTTGGTGCCGTTTCCGGGGAAGCATCAGAGTATTCTGTGATTACTACTTTCTTATATTTTCTATTGCAACATTCTACTAATGGTTTATTTCAGCAAGAGTAGACTAGTCATTTCCTTTCCTTTCAGGTTATGCATTTCCTTGTGTTGAGCTTCAAACCTGCACTTATTTACACATCCTCTCAGCCTCCTTTTCCTATTCATTTCCTTCTTTTGCCACTCATTCCCTCCATCAAATTGCTCAAATCATTGTATTTTAGGACTTTTTACATGGTTTCCTAATTATGCTAATGACTGTGTTTGGTTTAGAATTTTGGTTCAAAGTGCTGCGTTTCCGCAACTCACACAGGGTTTCCGCAGCTGATCCCGGTTTCCGCAGCCAACCCCGGATTCTTAAATGATATGTTCCAGGTGTCCTCGGGGAAGAAGAGCCACATGGGCAAGTTCGTGGAACCAAGGACATGGTGTGTGTCCTTCCAGCTCACCCAAACTGGTCATAAAAACCCGTGGTCAACGAGGAGGCAACTACGGTCAACAGAAGTCATTGGCGGTGGCACGGCTCTGCGTGTTCTGTTTTAGAGCACGTGAAGAACAGGTGGCATCTTCCTCAGCCACGAAGACAATGGGAAACATGAATCCAACAGCAGATTGAATGCCCACAACGACCGTTGCCTAAATCCGAGGACGCAATAAGACTACGTGTTTTTACACAACTGTTTGAATAGCTTAGTTTTCGTTAAGTTATTTTGCTTTCCTCTGTTATAAATAAAGCGTCTTTGAACGCTGGATAGTTAGCCGATGATATGTAATTTTGAACTCCCCACTGTACTTTCTATTTTGATACATAATATATGAGAAGATTGTTTTCCATTTGAGCGTGTAACTGATCATTGAACCGGCTGGAGTAGGTAGAGGGCCCCTATTTACTGAAGGCCTGTATAGTACTCTTTAATTTCCTGCATTTCTTTTTCTCATTTCATGTATAATAGTTGTACAGAATGCCTTTGATTGCTGTGTTTTGATCATGTACAATAGCTGTATATAAATTTTGAATTCTGCTTATTTATATTTCTGCACTTTTTCATGACTGATCAATGCGTTATGTAGGTTTCTTAGGTGTGCCCAGGACAATTTCTTTCTTTTCTTTTTCACAACTAGTGACACTTGTGATCATCTTGTCTATGTTGCTGACCTTCTTTGTTTTGCAGCCTTTATCTCCTTACTATCATTTCTTTAATTTGCATAGTTGCTTTCTGCTTTTAGACATCAAGTTGTTTACTTATTGATGGTTTCTTCTCCATAATTTAATATCTTCATTGAGGACCAAAATATCACTTAGCACAGCTTGGTTTAGTTGCTCAAGAACTCACAATTTCTTGGCTTATTTTTAACTGTTTCTCACATGATATATTCAGTTAAAAGACAAGAGGTTAAGAAGAAGTTAAAGTATTTGTGACTAGTCTTTCTTTTATATAGATTACTTCAGTTTCACATTGCTTAGTTTTTATTTTTAGCTAGATTTGACATAGATTTCATCTTCATTTTCTTGCAGCAGCAGAGATACTGGGCCAATGTCATTAGTCTTTTATTTGATGCCTTTATTTCCTTTAAGAGTTGATTTCATTTCAGTTGTTGTTCAAGCTTTCTTGTAGAATACTTTTAAGTTATAATAAATCATTTAAAGCTCATCAGAATCTCACACACTTCACTTGCTTTATTTCATTTCTATCACATCACAGTAGGAGAGATATACTTGAAAACAAACTTAAAAAGTTAAAAACGACAAAAGCTTAAGAAACAAGTTGCCTAAGTATATACAGTACACCTCACTTCATCAGCTTACGAGCACCGGGTTGACATTTAAAAGTTGCAATTTAGACATCACTAAATTGACCAA
>APFE031440003.1:617606-639727 GCA_000404065.3 Pinus taeda
AAAGAGTTCTTAGTCGTTGTTCATGCAATCAACAAGTTTAGACACTACATAACAGGTTATGAAACTTTTGTCCATACTGATCATTCTGCCATTAGATATCTCATGAATAAACCTATTACCAATGGCAGAGTCACAAGATGACTTTTACTTTTACAAGAATTCAACATAATTGTGTTAGATAGACCAGGAAAACAAAATACAGTAGCTGATTTCTTGTCTAGAATTCAAAATACTAATGAAGATTCTCCAGTAGAGGATAAGTTTCCAGATGAATATCTATTTGCAGTAACTATTAAAACCCCTTGGTATGTAGATATTCCTAACTATTTGGTTACAGGGAAACTACCTCCACACTTATTTCCTAATGAGAAAAGGAAAATCATTCAGGAGAGCTCAAAGTATTCATGGATTTCTAATGAATTGTTCAAAACAGGGCTAGATTGTGTGATTAGAAGATGTGTTCGGGAAGATGAAATGCTTGACATCCTTAAGGCATGTCATGATGAACCATGCGGTGGAAACTTTGCTGACAAGAGGATGACCTATAAAATCCTTTCTTTAGGATATTATTGTCCTTCTCTCTTCAAAGATGCAAAACAATATGTTAGAAGGTGTGCCAACTGCCAGAGAGTTGGGAGACCAACTCTTTCAAATGAAATGCCACTACAGACACAGGTACTCATCGAACCCTTTGAGAAATGGGCTTTAGATTTCATTGGACCTATTAATCCACCATCTAAACAAAAGAAGTATATATTGGTTTGCACTGATTATGTCACTAAATGGGTAGAAGCCAAGGCATTGCCTTCTGCCACTGAAAATTCAATTATTCAATTTCTTTTTGAGGATATTTTTACTCATTTTGGTGTCCCAAGAGATATTGTGACAGATCAGGGAAGTCAATTTACATCTAAATTGATGGAGAAGATGATGGAGGAATACAAAATCAAGCATAGAAAATCTACTCCATACCATCCGCAAGCAAAGGGTCAAGTGGAATCTACAAACAAAGTTCTTGAGAGCATCATCACCAAAACTGTTCATCTCCACAGAAGAGATTGGGCAGAAAGGCTTCCTGAAGCCTTAGGGCCTATAGAACTACATGGAGGAACACAATAGGACATTCTCCCTATGAACTTGTTTATGGGAAAGAAGTCTTGCTCCCCATTGAGTTTCAAATCAAGACCTTCAAGATGGAAGTTCAGTCGGGGATGAGTCTATCAGAAGCCCAAAAGCACAGAATGGAGCAACTAAATGAGCTAGATGAAATGAGACAAGATGCAGTTTTAAGGACCAATCTAGTTCAACACCAAAGAACTAAGTGGCATGACTGATATATCAAAGAGAAGAAGTTTCAAAAGGGAGATTGGGCGTCACTGTTTGATTCAAAGTTTAAAGAATTCAAAGGGAAATTTCAAACTCATTGGCTTGGGCCATATGAGATTGATGAAGTCTTTAACAATGGAGTAGTTCGAATCAAAACTATTGATGAGTTTCAAACTCGTCTCATTGTGAATGGCCGCCGATTGAAAATTTATCATAAGCCACTCTCAAAAGAGGACTTTGTCAAAATATTTCAAGAAAATTATGCAATGAGGCTAGTGGAGAAGAATTCTTCTCCTCCATCAGCCTAATCTTTGTTTCTTTCTGAATTGAAAAAAAAAAAGTGTATAAGCCTGGAAACCAATCTCAGATTGGCGGTCTTATACAGAAAATATGGAGTAAATCAGGGACACCTGACACTATATTTTCCAAAAAAAATAAAAATCTCTCTCTTCCATCTCACTTCATCTTCATTCCATTTCACTTCACCTTCATCATTTTTCATCTCCATTTCACTTCATTCCATTTCATTTTTTTCACTTCACTCCATTCACTCCATCTCATACCATCAATAAAAGTCCCTTTTAGGGCTATTTCCATTCAGTTAGTCTTTTCCTAACTAACTTTGTGCAGTTAAAAGGGAGATTTCTTAGTTTCAGCAACTGGAAACCATTTCTGCAGCTCGCACCCGTTTCCGCAGCCAGAAACGATTTCCACAGCCAGCATCACTCTGTATCTACAGCCAGCAGCACTCTGTTTTCAAGGGAAAATCTCAGTCAAAGGTTAACATCATCATCACCAAAGGCAGCAAGGATATGAGGCACCTGCAGGATCAAAAAGCAATAATGGATCAACAATCTTAATCAACAAATGGCAAACTCATGAAGGTATGATCAAAATCTTTTCCAAACAACAATTTAATGTCATTTTATGCATAATTATTAAATCATGGAAAGAGCTACTAAATGCAATGATTTGGCAAGATCATCCCACTCCTCCTCCACGATAATACTTCATCCACCTCATACCCTTCTAACGATCCCATAATCACTCTTATTTCAAACTCGAAATGGGACTGCACTTTCATTTATTGGCCGTACGAGGAAAAAGTGACCTATTGTACTACGTCTCTTCTCCACCATGATCTCCGCAGCCAATGCTGAGACGTGTGCGTAAGCCACCTGGCTCTAAAGGATTCGGTCGTTATTCCATCCACTTATCACTCCATTTCTGCACGCATTGAACTCATTTCTCGTGTTTGTCTTCTACTCCCTCGTACTCACACCATTTCTACTTTCATTTCCGTTGCAAACCCCACAGCTCTGTTTCAAACCCCGATTGCAGTTCTGCAATACGCCTTGCATTACGTTACGGCTACTCCACTTACAGCCTTAATCCACCTGTTTTTCCCGTGAGCACCCTCCTTGAGCATCCACACACAGTCAAAGCTTCAGCCGAAGTTGAGAGCCGAAGATGGGGAAGCTGCTTAGAGCTGAACCTGAAGGTTCAAAGTATTTAGAAGGGTATCCATAGACGAAGGAAGCATTAAAGAAAGAAAAATGGTTAAATTTTATTCAAAAATTCAGAGGGTATGATAAGGAGGTAACGAAAGCATTTGCTCGATCCTTCAATGGACACACAGTGGAAGTAGGGGACCTGAAATTCACAATAACAGAGAACACCATAGCAACAGCAACCAGTCTACCTCAGGTGGGAGACAGATGGTTTAAGAACAGAGGGCTGGAAGATCAGGGATGGAAAAACATGCTTAAGAACCCAGGTATAGACACTTCAATATTCACTAAAGGGATTCCTGTGCATGTAATTAAGGAAGAATGGACTGCATTGTTATTACTTGTTCAAAAAGTTTATCCACATGTGAGGGCCGCTTTTGGCACTATGTATATGTACCATGCAAAGAATTATGATGAACTTCATGGAAGCCATGCCTTCAATTTACCCTACTTTCTGTTAGCAAGCCTAAAGAAAATGAGTTCCACTGTCCAAAAAGAATGTAGGCCATATTTGAACCCCACTTGTATCATCACGGGTTCATTAGAATTTCTCATAGGGATCAATTGAAAAATTAATAATGATACATGGGAAAAGTTTTTAGTCAGGAATCATTTCCAAGAAGTACTGAAGCTTCCATTAGTAGTTCTCCTAGAATCCCAAAAAGAAGTAGGAGAATGAAAAGAGATGTTGCAGCCCAAGATCCTCCTATTGTAGAAACTCAGGAAACCACTCGAAGAAGAGGAAGAGAGAGATAAAACCAAGAAACAGAAAAAGGATAAAGGGAAAAAAATTGTTCAAGAATCATATCCATCACCTGAACCTTCAGTAGAAGAAGACTCTCAAACCTTGGCTTATAGACTATCACAACTTCAAGCTGTTGTCCTCTCAAAGAAGAAACAAAAATAAAAAAAGAGTGCCCAGCAAAAGAGCACTAGTGTACAAGTGAGAAGAAGAAGTAGACTTAAAGAAAGAATGAGTGTGACTAAAGAAAAACAATCAAATTTCATTGATTTGGGAGAAGATACACCTGAAAAGGCTCCAACTCAGCTTGACCTTGAGTCCACTCCTCCACGCGAAGAGAGTCCCTTTCAACGAGAACCTCAAACAGAATTTGATTTTGAACATAACCTAAGAAGAACACCTGAAATTGATCCTGACCAGCAGAAGGTATACAATTATTTGGAGACCTTGGAGCAATCAGTTGAAGGTCCAAGCACTATATTGCCTCTTAATGAACGGGTCCAATTAAAACAGGAGGTGTTTGAACTAGAAGTCTTGAACCGGCATATTAAACAAGAAAACGAAGCATTGAAAGAACAAAGCAAGGTGGAAAAAATTGTCCATGCCAATACCATACTTCACTTAGGACTCTGGCAGAAGAAGAACAGAAAATTGAAGGGAAAATGTAAGAAACTGAGTAGGGCATTGATCAATTTGAGATTTAGGTGCTTAGTCAAGAAACCAAGGACAATTTTGGTAGCAAGGAGAAAGAAAAGAAGGCTAGATGTTTTGGCAGAAGCATCTGAGCACATGGATTGAAAAACAATGACAAAGTTTTGGTTGCATGAGGACATGCAACACCTTCACAGTGGGGGTATGTTGAGCCTCAAACCTGCACTTCTTTACACATCCCCTCAGCCTCCTTTTCCTATTCATTTCCTTCTTTTGCCACTCATTCCCTCCATCAAATTGCTCAAATCATTGTATTTTAGGACTTTTTACATGGTTTGATAATTATGCTAATGACTGTGTTGTTGGTTTAGAATTTTGGTTCAAAGTGCTGCGTTTCCACAGCTCACACATGGTTTCCGCAGCTGATCCCGGTTTCCGCAGCCAACCCCGGATTCCGCAGCTATTTTATTAAACGATATGTTCCAGGTGTCCTCCGGGAAGAAGAGCCACATGGGCAAGTTCGTGGAACCAAGGACACGGTGTGTGTCCTTCCAGCTCACCCAAACCGGTCATAAAAACCCGTGGTCAACGAGGAGGTAACTACAGTCAACATAAGTCATTGGTAGTGGCACGGCTCTGCGTGTTCTGTTTTAGAGCACGTGAAGAACAGGTGGCATCTTCCTCAGCCATGAAGACAGTGGGAAACATGAATCCAACAACAGATTGAATGCCCACAACAATCGTTGCCTAAATCTGAGGACGCAGCAAGACTACATGTTTTTACACAACGGCTTGAATAGCTTAGTTTTCGTTAAGTTAGTTTGCTTTCCTCTGTTATAAATAAAGTGTCTTTGCATGCTGGATAGTTAGCCGATGATATGTAATTTTGAACTCCCCACTGTACTTTCTATTTTGATACATAATATATGAGAAGACTGTTTTCCATTTGAGCGTGTAACTGATCATTGAACTGGCTGGAGTAGGCAGAGGGCCCCTGTTTACTGAAGGCCTGTATAGTACTCTTTAATTTCTTGCATTTCTTTTTCTCATTTCATGTATAATAGTTGTACAGAATGCCTTTGATTGTTGTGTTTTGATCATGTACAATAGCTGTATATAAATTTTTAATTCTGCTTATTTATATTTATGCACTTTTCCATCACTGATCAGTGTGTTATGCAGATTTCTTAGGTGTGCCCGGGACAATTTCTTTCTTTTCTTTTTCACAACTAGTGACACTTGTGATCATCTTGTCTATGTTGCTGACCTTCCTTGTTTTGCAGCCTTTATCTCCTTACTATCATTTCTTTAATTTGCATAGTTTCTTTCTGCTTTTAGACATCAAGTTGTTTACCTATTGATGGTTTCTTCTCCATAATTTAATATCTTCATTGAGGACCAAAATATCACTTAGCACAGCTTGGTTTAGTTGCTCAAGAACTCACAATTGCTTGGCTTATTTTTAACTGTTTCTCACATGATATATTCAGTTAAAAGACAAGAGGTTAAGAAGAAGTTAAAGTATTTGTGACTAGTCTTTCTTTTATGTAGATTTACTTCAGTTTCACATTGCTTAGTTTTTATTTTTAGCTAGATTTGACATAGATTTCATCTTCATTTTCTTGTAGCAGCAGAGATATTGGGCCAATGTCATTAGTCTTTTATTTGATGCCTTTATTTTCCTTTAAGAGTTGATTTCATTTCAGTTGTTGTTCAAGTTTTCTTGTAGAATACTTTTAAGTTATAAGAAATCATTTAAAGCTCATCACAACCTCACACACATCACTTGCTTTATTTCATTTCTATCACATCACAGTAGGAGAGATATACTTGAAAACAAACTTAAAAAGTTAAAAATGACAAAAGCTTAAGAAACAAGTTGCCTAAGTACATACAGTACACCTCACTTCATCAGCTTACGAGCCCCGGGTTGACATTTAAAAGTTGCAATTTAGACATCACTAAATTGACCAAACACCTTGCTTTCCTTTTCAATTTTTCAAATTTCATTTCAGCAAGAGTAGACTAGTCATTTCCTTTCCTTTCAAGCTTTGCATTTCCTTTTCAGATTCTGCAAATTTTATTTCAGCAAGTTCATTTCGGTTTGTTTTGTTCAAATCAATTTCAGTTTTGTAGGTACTATCAGTGTGGAGAAAAGAAACAAAGACCAACCAAAAATATTTCTTTTCATGCCTTGTAGGAATAGAGATAACTCAAGAAAATTTTTTCCCAACACCCCCACTGCCTCACACAGCCAACCTTCTCTCTTCTTTGGTGGCTGTGATCAAGAAGAACCCTTAGGTGAAGAGCCAGACATATTTGAAGAACCTATAGGGGAAGAAGAAGAAGAAAATACTCCTTTGGAGCCAATGGCTGAACATAGAATGCTAGGGCGAATGGAGAGAGAATAGAAGGTACCTTTCCCATTCGGGAGACCAAGAGGGACACCAAAATGAAGAATATAAGCCCTTCTGCCCTACCTCATTTCCATGGTCTGATTACAGAAGATCCTGACACCTTTTTGTTTGAGTTTGTTGTTATCTGTCGAACCTATGACTATGCAGAAGATGAGCAAAAGTTGAAATTGTTCCCTTCTACTCAAGGATGCAGCACTACACTGGTTCATGGGATTACCTGGCAATAGCATCACAACTTGGGCTCAGATGCAACAAGCCCTTAACAATAATTATCAAGACTATTGTAGGTAAAAAGATACTAAAGAAGAAATTTTTCGAATGACTATGGGAAGTGATGAGTCCCTGGAAGACTATGAAGAGAGGTTCCAGCTCAGTTACAAAATGGTCAGGTGTACACTTGACCTTGAATCTTTGAAGTTGGTCCTGCTGAGAGGAATTCGAGAAGATCTTTTAGACACCCTCCATCTACTGGTCGAGGGAGAGATCTACTAACTGTCTTATGAGGACATAAAGACTGTTTTTAGAATCCATTCTAGAGCAGCCAAAAAGAAAGGTAGGGGGAGTCAACCCATAGCAAGTACCTCTTCCTCTAACTCATCCATTAAAGTAGAATCTGGAAACATACTGGAAGACTTCAAGAGTGAGATGCTATAGACTCTTGCCATGAAAATGGATACCTGACATATCAAAAGGAAACAAGAGGAAGCAGAGAGGGCTTTGGCCATTTTTTGCCCTAGATGCACCAGGAGGCATCCTAGGAATGAATGCACATTGAATTATATAGAGGTTTGTTCAATCTGTGAAGAGAACCATTCTACAGATAAGTGCCCTTCCTTGCCCGGACTTAAAGCTGTATATCAAGGGGCTGAGGGAGTCACTGAACAACTCTATTACATAAACCACAGGAGGCCGCATGGACCTAGACCATATCAGCAGGGGGTGCAAGGGACATCTTAGGCATACAATAACCCCAACCAGGTCACTTCCATACCTTCTTGGGGCCCCCCTGCTCATCCTTCCTAGTCCACACCTCCTCCTTGGTCCTTCACATCTCCATGTCATGCCCAACCAACCACCCATTCATTTAAATCCTATGCTTAGTCGTAGCCTCAGTGGAATGCATCTCATCAGGGGTGGAGGCCCCAATACAACTCTCCTCCTGCTCTTTTTCCTCCACCACCTGCCCAACCACAGCTGTTACCTCCTGCTCCACCAAAGCAGCCCCAAATGCCTGCCTAGCCAAATCCAAACCCAAACAATAGACGGGCTCAACAAGTGTATAGTGGGGAACCATCATGCCCGATTTATGCTATGGAGATTCAAGAAATTGACTTGCGACTTGGGAAAGTTCTCCTAGATAGCCAACCTCCAACCAGGGAGGTTGAAGAAGATAAAGAGGAAAGTGAAACTAAAGGAAATCCACCCTTTCCTGAGAGACTATCTGCAACAGTCCAGCCTATCCCAGAAGAAAATGAACCCCTGGGAGAATTGAAACATTTGTGTGTGAAGATACCATTTCTCCAAGTCATTAAAGATGTGCCTATCTACAATAGGTTGATCAAAGAGAAGTGCTTTAGGCATCCAGGAAAGCATAAGAGAGATGCCCCAACCATCAATGTCATAGGGTAACTATCCGACTTGATGTTGGGGCAGGTAATCTGTCCAAAATATTTGGAACCTGGAAGCCCAGTAGTTGATGTCCACATAAATGGCACCATGATTCCACATGCCTTGATTGATCTAGGAGCTGCCATTAATGTGATGAAAAAGGACAAAATGCTCAAACTCAACCTCCAAGGCTCCTTGAGGAAGACCATGACCGTGCTATAGCTTGCAGACCGCTCCACCATGACCCCTGAAGGGATTGTGGAAGATGTGATGGTCTCCATTGATTCTTGGGAGTACCCTGTTGATTTCTTAGTTCTCTAGCCAAAGGCAAATCTCACTGGGTATCCTCTCATTCTGGGAAGACCCTGGTTGGCTACTTCTGTTGCCTACATCAGCTGTCGAGCTGTGAACATGACCATAAAGAATAGGAATATGTCAAAGCAGTTAATCCTATATCCTCCTGCCCAACCCTTGCTAGAACATGATCTACCTCTCTAGTTGGAGGAGGAAGATGAGGATGAAGTCTATTCTGCACTGCTTTGTGTATTAGAAATTGCCATGGGGGGAAAACCGCGAGATGAGGATGATATGATTGAAAATCTGATTCAGAATCCACCTCCCAGTGTATCTCCGTTAGAGGACATAGTAATAGAAACCCAGAACAACCCCTCAACTGATCTCTGTGCAACCAACTCCACTCCTCTCCATGTTAAGAATATAGAGTTCGACCCAGAAAGAACCTTGAAAATCAATCCATCCTTATCCAGTTCCCAGGAGAAGGAACTGTGTAGCCTGCTGAGAAAACATCTATATGCCTTCGCTTGGAGTTATAAGGAGATGAAGGGAGTGCACCCTTCAATATGCACTCATCATATATACATCAAGGAGGATTGCAAGCCAGTCATGCAGCCTCAAACGAGGATGAATCCAGCACTTAAAGATATTGTTAAGGAAGAACTGCAGAAATTGCTTGGTGTAGGATTCATCTATCCCATCTCTGATAGTGAATGGCTCTCTCCTTTGGTGATAGTGCCCAAGAAAAATGGTAAGTGGAGAATCTGTGTCGACTATCGAGAATTGAAAAAAGTCACTAAAAAGGACCATTTTCCTTTACCTTTCATAGATCAAGTGTTAGACGGTCTGGTAGGGAAAAAGCTTTTCTCTTTCCTAGATGGGTTTAGAACATACAATCAGATTCAAATCAGCCCCGAAGACTAAGGTAAGACCACTTTCACTTGTCCTTGGGGTACCTTTGCATACAGGGTCCTTCCTTTTGGTTTGTGTAAGGCTCCAGCCACTTTCCAAAGAGCGGTACTGAGTATATTTTTGGAATTAGTTCATGATGCAGTAGAGATATACATGGATGACTTTACTCCTTATGGTTCTGACTTTTAGGAAGCTTTATCTAATCTAGGAAAATTTATAGACAAGTGTATTGAGATGAACCTATCCCTCAGTCTAGAAAAATATGAATTATTGATGACTAAAGGGACCGTGCTAGGTCCTACAATATCTCAACAAGGACTACAGGTGGACCCAAACAAAATTGCCATCTTCTAAAGGGTCCCACCTCCTCAAAAAGTGAGAGATGTCAGAAGTTTCCTAGGCTTAGCTGCGTATTACCGAAGATTCATTAAAGATTTCAACAAGCTAGCCTCTCCTTTGTTTGTCCTTTTAGGTAAAGATGTTGAATTCATATGGTTAGAAAACTGTGAAGAAGCCCTAGATACCTTGAAGAGCAAGCTCGTGACTGCCCCAATTCTGAGAGGTACAAACTGGGCCCTACCTTTCCACATTCACACAGATGCCTCGAACAAAGCAATAGGAGGATACTTAGGACAAATTGATGAAAAGTGATTGTATGCCATATACTTTATAAGCGAAAACTTGGCAAAGACAGAGTTAAACTATACAGTGACTGAGAGGGAAGTCCTAGCTGTCGTGCATTCCTTAAACAAATTCAGACATCATATCACAGGCTATCAAACTTTTGTGCACATTGATCATGCTGCAATTAGATATTTAATGAACAAACCGGATGTAAATGCTCGCATTATTAAATGGTTTCTTTTACTGCAGCAGTTTGACTTGACCATTATTGAAAAGCATTGTAAATAAAATGTTGTTTCTGACTTTTTTTCTAGAATAAATTTGTCTGCAGGTGAAGAAGGAATGGTGGATGACCAAATGCCAGATGAACATCTATTTGCTATCTCATTACTCTCTCCATGGTTTGCTGATATAGCAAACTACTTGGTTTCAGCACAATACCCACCACACCTGTCCTCAAAAGAGAAGAGAAAGATAGTAAGGAAAAGTGCCCCTTTCACCTAGATTCGAGGCAATCTCTTCAAACTTGGCCTATATAAAATCTTGAGAAGATGTGTCATGGAGGAGGAAGTCTTTGACATCCTCCTGACCTGTCATGATAGGCCTTGTGGAGGGCATTTTGCAGCAAAAAGAACTACCTTTAAGATACTACAAGCAGGCTACTACTGGCCCACTCTTCATCAGGATGTGAGGAAATATACTAGCCAATGTGATCGGTGTCAAAGGATGGGGAAACCTACTCCGAAGGATGAGATGCCCATGTAACCTCAAGTGACCTTTGAGCCATTTGAGAAGTGGGGCATGGACTTTGTGGGGCCTATCAAACCTCCTTCAAAGTAGAAACAATACATCATTGTGTGCACCGATTATCTGACAAAGTGGGTAGAGACAAAAGCAATCAAAGCAGTGACAGAGGAAAATGTAACTGAATATTTGAGAGAGAACATATTCTATAAGTTTGGGTATCCAAGAGAGTTGGTCACAGATCAAGGTAGTCAGTTCACTTCCAATTTGATTGAAGACCTGCTCACACATCATATAATCAAGCATAGGACTTCAACCCCTTACAATCTACAAGGCAATAGGTAGGTGGAGGTCACTAACAGAGCATTGGAAGGGATCTTGACTAAGGTAGTGAGCAGCAGTAGAAAAGAATGGGTGGACAGATTAGTTGAGGCCACTTGGGCATACAACACAACATGGAAGACCACTACAGGGTTCACACCCTATGAGCTGGTCTATGGAAAGAAGGCTTTGTTGTCAATAGAATTTGAATTCAATACCCTAAGGATGGCAGCTCAGTTGGACCTAGACCTCAGCCATGCATAGAAAGAAAGATTACTTCAGTTCAATGGATTGGACGAACACAGAATGTAGGCCCTTCTCCATACAGGTGTAGTTCAACTTCAGAGAAAGATACGACATGACAAAAATATCAAGGAGAAGCATTTCCAAGAGGGAGATTGGGCACTACTCTATGATTCAAGATACGATTTCAAGGGCAAGCTAAGGACAAGATGGCTGGGACACTACACTGTGGAGAAATGCAATGACAATGGTTCAGTTTTGATCAGAACCATTGATGTTGAAGCCATTCCCATGCTTGTCAATGGACACTGGTTGAAAGTTTACAAGAAACCCCTCTCCAAGTGAGAGTTCATTGAAGATTTGAATAAGAAAATGATGGAAATGGAGCATGTCTTAGCCTCCACTTCACCCACTCAATGAAGAAAAAGGAAACATAAAAAATAAGGACTTAAGGGAAAACCTCCATGAGGTGCTTGAGTCCCATCACTCGGTTGAAAACATCTTCTGAGGCAACCCAGTGATGTAAAAAAAAAAAGAGAGAAAAATAAGATCCCTGGGTGAAATCCTCCCTTGGAGGTGCCCATGGTAGGCAATTAGGGTGAAAACCTCCCTAAGGTGCCTTACTTGTTTTCAAAAAAAAAAGAGAAGAAGAAAAATGAATTTTCATTTGCATTGCAAGTTTGCAGGAGGACTACAAGAAGAAACAGAAGGTGCTAAGGGAGCCCTAAAACCAACACTAGTACCTATCCTACCTTCTCACACCTTTCTCCATCATTCTTGGCATTTCTTTCACCTCACTGTGCTTCTTTTTCAAGAATTGTGTTTTCTACAGGAGGCTCAGTGTTTTCTACAGGAGGCTCCTATAGGAATTACAGAGAGCCAGAAATGGGTATAAAAGGAAGTTTGAGGGGCAGGGAAGCTTCATAAAGAACCTATAAACCCTTATATAGTCTTCAAACCTCCTTGTCATCATTTCCAAGCCTGCATCACACCCTAAGAGTCATTCTTCGTCCTGTCCAAGAAAAACACAGAAAAAACAGTTTTTTAGGAAAAGAAAAAAAACAAAAAAATAAGAAAGGAAACAACACCATCCACCTCACCTGAAGCTTATGTATTACCTCTCCATCTCTATCTACATCTCTGGCATCATCCTCACAACTCCAAGTACAGAAAGAAGCTAAAGTTTCAAGGGGATAAGCAACTACAGGAGCTCCTGTAGGAATTCCTGTAGCAGCTGATCCCATTAAAATCCAGCATCAGTAGCAAGAGAGTGCAAACATGAAGGTTGAAGAAGACACCCGAAGCTCTGATCCAGCCAGAGAAGAACCTGCACAAGACATAGCCACGCATTAGAAAATAGACAACATGCATCAAAAGAAACAAAGGCATGCAACAAAGAGAGAGAGCCACAACACCTCACAACAAACACATCCCGATATCAGGTAAGTAACTAACTCGTTCCTCTATTTGCATTTGTGTAATTAGAAGGCATGCAAAAGTAATGAGATGGTTGAGGTTGAATGAAGGAAAGGTGGCCAGTTAACTTGGCCACCTTCATCTAGTTGACTCCACTCATCTAAAGATGTCACCCACACGTGTGCATAGTCAACTCAAGAAAGATGTCAAGGACAGGTAGTGGAGGAAGTGTGAACTCTGATGCAATCATGAGGGATGATTACGAGGAGGGGCCATGATGACAAGGCAAGTGGGGATCAATGGTCTAAATATAGCCAACGTATATGTTTCTATCTCACCCTCCATCATTGGAAATATCCATAAAGTGTAATAAGTACTCCTCTTGGAGCACTCTCACCACCTTTTCCTTCATTCTCTCCTCGAAACTCAGCTACATCAGTTTCTTTGTGCCCCCACAGCCTTGTAACCATCATTCTCCATTTATCTCTCCCATATTCCTACTCTCAATGTTTTCTACAGCAGCACTTGCAGGTTCTACAGGAGCATCTACAAGAATTATACAGGAGGGACAACAGGCTTCTATAGGAGGGGAAATGAGTTATTTGAAGGGAGAAAACATGGGTTTTAGCATGATTTTCGATCTGAGAAGGTAGGTTCCATGCATGCCCCCATTGAATATCAATATATGCAAGAAGTGGTTTCAATTTGAGGATAATATAAACCCTTTAGGAGGAGAAAATACATAAAGGAATTTTTGCTTTTTAAAAAAAAGACAGTCTCCTCTATTTCTCTGTTTTTCTCAAAAATTGTTGTCTCCATTCCACATTTGGTTTCCCAAAAGAATATAAACAAAATTACAGGAAGATTTATGAGGAAGGAGCTCACCAACTCCTCCAGGCTACATGCACATCCACAAGTGGTGGACATCTTCACAAGGGAAAATTGGATGAACTTTTTTGAGAAATTCCGAGGGTTTGATGAGGAGATTGTCCAAGAATTTGCCAACTCTTTGGTCTCTCACTCAAGAACACATGCCATTGTCACCTTTAGAGGTGTTTCCATGGAGATAACCCCTGAATTTATCAGTAGAGTCACTACCCTTCCTCTTGGGCTGCCTTGGAGTAAGGATGAGAAACCAATTGGCCAGGCTGCTAAGAAAACGTTTTTCCAAAACAATGAAACCCTTGTAGAGGATAAAAATGGCATTAGAAGGGCTAGCATACCATATCCTTGGGTTGAGGTTAGCTACCAAATAATCAAATATATTTCTTGTGAGGGGAGGTACAACATTGTCTATGGTTACCACTTTAGAATCCTTCATGAATTAAGGTATGGGATGGACACTCCAACACCTCAGAAGCTCAGCATCTCCTACTTTCTCCTGCAGTCCGTCATTGGCTCCAGCACTAAGGTTCAAGCAGGAAATTTAGAGCAGTTGGTTCACCATGGGTTAATTAAAATGTTAGTGGAAGAAGCCCTCCATACATTTACACTTCCTATAGGATGGGAAATCTTCCAAAACATGACAACTAAGGATGACATAAAGACCCTAACCTATGATATCAGTCCTACTGGTAGTGAGGAGGAAGAGTAGCAAGGGGGAGAAGGTGAAGCAACTGGTGACTTAGCAAAACAAGAAAGGAAGGAGGAAGAAACTAAGATAGAGGAGGAGAAATATGAAGAAACAGAACAGGAAGGAACAAAGACAGAAAAAGATACATAAGGAGGAGAGGAAGAGGCAGAAAAGACAGAATAAGGAGAAGTGTCCCCTGAGGCTCTAGAAAGAGAGGTAATAACTACTCTCACTACCCTTAGTACACCAATCAAGCCAAAACAAAAGAGGGAAAGGTAGGCTTCCATGTATTTCAGGGCTAGGAAGAGCACAAGAATCAAAATTTGGAAACCTCAGCCTTCTTCAAGAGTTCTTGTTAGCACCTAAATCCGCCTTAGGCTGAAGGAAGGAAAAATTTAGGGTAACCAAAAACCAAGCTCAGTCTGGTAGCTAGCCCTACCAGAATAGGAGAGGGCTCTCTTCGAGTCACACTCAGTGAATAAATAAACGAAAAGGCCTGAGATGACTTACAGTGAACTATTTATCTTAGGCTAGTAAATGAATATGGATACAAGAAGTGATTTTTATAAATGAATGTGTTTCTGGGATGGTATGGGACCAATGGACCTCAAATGAACAAAAAAATTAATACAAAGGCACAGATTACTTCGTGAGGCAAGATAGGCAGAGAGTCCAGCAATTTGGCTTGAAGCAACATGGAATGGAGAGATTGCTTAGGAGGGTGAAAAGAGAATGGGCAACATGAATCCTTTTCAACAGAAGAATGAACACTGAACATGAAATTTTCCCACAAGCAGAGCAATGAAATTGAATTCTACCTTGTCCAACTTAGGAAATTTCACTAGAAATGAATATGAAATGAATTATGAAACATAACAAGATACATATGAAACATAAGAGACACATTTGCTACACTCAAAACCACATGAATCTCATGAAACAGAGCCGCTGCCTTTCATTAATCCTTTGTGAAAAATATACAATGAAGAAACATAGTTTCTTTCCCACAGTCTCCCAGAATTTACAAGCCAACCAACCCTTTGCAAATGGTTTGCATACAATATATAGAATGTTCCATGAAAATATAGAACGCCCAAGGGTTGGGGAGTTACGCGAATCATTACAAAATGAAGGTGGAGAGCTAAACATCAGCTACAAGTGCAGCGCCACAAACATGACAAATGGCTTGGGTGACCCTTTGCCTTCCTTTGCCACTTGGATAGATGCCCATCTGGAGTGAAAATACTTTAAATGCCACCTTTGGTGTCAAAAAAGTGAAGTGTAGATGAGAGGGCCCATTTATGAAAAGTCGCGAATTGAAATTTCGCGAAACAGAGGCAAATTGGGCCTTTTTTCCTATATGCGCCGCACCCTTTTCTGTATGCGCCACGCCACTTTGAGGCTAGTTTTGAGGCACTTGCAGGAGTCAAAAATGTGCCCACGTGTGCTTGTTGGAAATCCTATCCTGTCTACTTTCCAACCCAAGTGGAATTTTTGAATTTGGAGCTCATTTGCCCCTCCAAATCTTCATTCTCCCAAGACTGCTTCTTGTGTGTCAAAATAGGGGTAGTGAGGCCATTTTTTTGGGTGTTTTTGACCTCCTAGAAACTCAAATCATGCCCAAATTTATTGCCCAAGTGCTAGTAGTCGTGATTTCACATGCTGAATCCAAAAATGCAAACAATTTCTCATTTAGAGCTCCCAATCCTACGCGTCGCGCCGGTGGCGCGGCGCGTATAGAGAAAAAACTTGTGTTTGTGCCAAAAAATTTCCATGTGACCAAAATTGTCCCAAATTTCTTGAAATGTGGACTGGAGGTTCTCTAAGAAGCACTATGCTAGGCCACAAAAGCTTCAGCTAAGATTTGAAGCCGATCTTGCTCTTTTGCCTCTTTTGTTTCTCTGCTCAATTTGGCCTTCAAGCTCCTGATCTGGGCCTTTGGACTCATGTTCCGTGCCCTGTAATGACAAGCCATACTCCTCAGTATGGTTTTGTCTCTATTAGCCTTCTCTAATAATTTCTCCAGGTGTATATTGACCTGCTCTAGCCATGACTCACGGTCATTGTTGATCTCTTTCTCCAAGGTAGTGAGTTCGATCCTCCTTTGTTGGGCAGCTTGTTGATTCTCATGGATGCTTTGCAGCTCCATGATTGCCTGCTGGTCCTCAAGCTGCTTGTTCTGCTACTCCAGATACTTGATGATCCATCTGGAACTCTCCACATTGAGTATCAAGTCTTGGATCTCCATGTCCTGCTCTTGAATGGTCATCCTAAGTTGGGCATTCTCCGCCTCTGCCTCATCATCCTGAATGAGGATGACATCGGTCTCCTATACACCTGATGGCCCCTCCTCATGCACGAGCTTCTTTCCCTTATCCAGTACATGTGTCGTTGATGCCGGAAGTGAGGCCCCTTCTGCCCTGGGTGGAGATAACACTCGCTTTGCTGCTGCAAACAAGTGCCTACTGCCTCTCTGGTATGTAACAAAAACTGGCATGGTCGTGGTCTCATGATGCTCATACTGATGAGAAGGACTGCCCATCTCCTGCTCTGGCTCTGATAGTACCTGTGATGTGCTGAAGAAGTCACGGGAGATGAAGTCCTCCCAAGCAATGCCCTGCAATCCCAACTGATGAGCTACCCAAATCTGGATAAGAGCAAAGTGATACACACTGTTAAGCTGCTACTGAGGGGTCTTATGCAACATGAAGGTGTTCATCCTCTCTATGTTTCTGCATATGAAAAATGAGAGGTTCATCATCCTCACCCTGGTAAAGTGCATGAGCAACCGGATGTGATAGGCATGTAGTCGAGAGAACCTCCCCTCACAGCTGAAGTATTTCATGATCAATCTCATGAGTGGAGCATACTCATCTTTCAAGTATCTGAAGGGAAAGACTCTTGTGAGCTGACTCAAGAATCTGGCCTTGATGTAAGGCTCATAGTGTTTCCTATCCACCTTCTTCTTCTTATGCCACTGTTCTCCAACATTTGGTATATAGTCCTGTTCCACTGAATGGTTTCAGGTGTCAATGTGAAAGTGACCCCGTCCCCCAAAGAATAGATTGACGCTCCATGTAGATGAACACTAAATATAATGGGCCAACTCATGATGAACTCTAACATATTGGCGCACCCCTTTCTCAAAAAATTCAAAGCATGTTTTAAAAAAAACTAGGTGCTGGAAACATGACATGGCAAGAGGGCATGCTTGTAATTTAGTGAGGGTAGTGGGCTCATCCCTGGCATGTTTGCCACTCTTGTGATGTCTCCTGGGAGCCTGCTCTTCTGAGGATGAGTCACTTTGTGTCTCCATCTCATACTCTGATGAATGCTGTGATGTCATGAATACTGTGTGTACTGTACCTAGGCTGCCCTTTGATGATGGTGTGAGGCTGGGTGCCTTTGTGATATCTGTTACCAAGGGGAACAATGAAACATGGATATTAGGAAGGGAGTAATTTAATGGGAATAGGGGTTATAGGGAGAAATTTGTTTAGGGATATGGGAGGATTTTGGGTATTTTGATAGGGTAGGGTTTGGGGTGTCATATTGACCAAATAGTGGAGGGATAGGGGAGAGGGTTTGGTAGTAGTTTAGGGCAGGGATTTTAGGAAAAATGAGAAAGGGAGGATGGGAAAAAATGGTAGGTGAGGGGAAAATGATGGGTGGAATGGAACCTTGGCACTAACAACACACTTTAGCAACCCTAGCCATCATGGTTTTTGGTGATTTCTTATGGTTGATTTTGTGCATTTGGTTGCATTCAAACATCGTTATAAACCATCATATCATTGATAAAACTTGATGAACAAATGATGTCAAAGAGCCTACCTTTCAATTTGATGTGCTTCACCAAAATTTGGAGGTGATTTGGCCTTGTTTCGGCCCTCGGTCTATGTGCGTCGTGCACAAAACCCAGTGCACCGTGCCCTGGGTATGCACCACGCCTATGGAAAGTTTGAACTGTGGGCAGGCTCTGTGTGCGCCGCACCCCTGTGTATATGCACCACGCTCCTTGAAACCGCCTCCAACTCCCTCAAACACTCACGATGCACACTCACACCTTTTGCAACTTTTCTCCAAGGCTTGGATTAGCACAATGCCTTTGATTTTGATGAAAACTTGTATATATAGCCTTGGAAGAGATGGGTTAAATTTTTGCTTCTTTGAAAACCCATTTTTCTAATGTTGTGTTTTGACACTTTTTCACTGACTTTAAAACACACTGATTTTCACTTTCCCTTTGAAATTTTAGCTCCAATGATGAAATTTTTGGCACTCTTTGCAGGGATTGCACGACAAGACATTTGGCCATGGAAACCATGACTGCATACGAAGAAATCAACTGGCGACTTTTTTTGAAAATTTTGTCATAAATGACAATGTTTGACTTTTCTTCAAAACGGAGTTTTAAAGAAGAGTCGAAGTCTATCCACATGACGATGAAGCTCTCTGAATCATAACTGTGTAAGGGCCTCACTCTAGCCTGCATGGCTTTACTGGACATGTTCAAAGACTAAATTGATGAATCCCTAGACCTAAACATAGAAAATGACTTTTGTCCTTTATAGGACCAGACCTTGACTATCATGGACTTTGGTGATTATTGACAAAAGACTTGAGTGAGCAGGAGCCAGACATGAGGGGGAATGACTACCGTGACCTTCTCCGTTAGATTATGGCATGCCCCCAGTGGAATGCAGCTGGGTGAATGGAGCAGGACACCTAAACATGAAATGCATAAAGAGTTTGGATCTTTGACAGAGGATTGACCAGACCGACTCTAACATTGGCTCCAATGGGGGATGGTAGCTCCTTAGAGGTGCCAAGAACAGCAGATCTCTGGAAGAACTAGACAGTGCCTTCATCCATTGGGCTATGGAGTCATTATTTCGACAAATAATACAGGACTCTAACTCATTTATGAAACTGACTCAAACTTGACATTGAAATGACTTAAAGGCTAACTTGACCAACTCTAACAAAACTAAAATAAAATGGTATTTATAGTGACAGTGGAAGCAACGTTAATAACTTAGAAATGGTACCGCTTGAGCATCCGATCATTGATCAGCCTTCCTGGACAATCTTCCCCATTCATTTCCTTCAGAAGAAAGGCATTCTACCCCCGATATGTTGCAACCTTGAAAGGACCTTTCCAGAGGTTCTCGAACTTACCGTGCTTGCCTTTCTCCTCATTCCTTGCATCCCACTTCAGCACCTCATCATCCACCTAAAATTTATCCACCTTTGCCTTTCTGTCATAAATTTTCTTGATTTTCTCCTGCAATTTGGATGTGTTCTTGAAGACTTCTTCTTTGGTCTGCTGCAAGTGGACCATTTGATTCAACCTTCTATGCATGGGATCTTCTTCACTGCCGGCCTCCTGAAGAAGTTTGACTATCGGAGCAGCGAGAGAGGTAGGAATTACTGTATCAACTCCATAAACAAGCTCAAATGGTGCCGTACCTATGGATTTCTTCTGACTGACTCGATCTGCCCAAAGCGCATTCACCAACCTCTTATGCTAGCTCTTCTTATTTATTTCTAGTAGCTTCTTGATTATGTTGACCAATGATTTGTTCGAAGATTCCACCAATCCATTGCCTTGCGGATGATAGGCAGTTGAGTGACCCAAAATGATGTGATATTTATGACAAAACTCTACCATCTTTTTTGATTTGAAAGTTGTTGCGTTATCAGTGATTAGCTTATTAGGACAACCAAAGCGGGACAAGATGTTATTTTCAAGGAATGAAATGATTACCGCATCTGTAGCTTTTTTGGTGGGAATTGCCTCAATCCATTTCGTGAAGTAATCTGTGGCTGTGAGGATCCATCTATGCTATCCGGAAGAAGCAAGATGAATTTCGCCAATGAAATCCAATCCCCATTGCTGGAAAGGGGTACTCACCTCTATGGGCTTGAGTGGTAGAGGCTGTAACTTCCACTTTCCTTCGAAAATCTAACACTTATGATAGCGCTTGACCATCTTATATACATCAGCAAACAATGTCGGCCAATAGTACCCTGCTCTCAGAATTTTGTTTGCTATTGACTTCCAAAAAAGGTGACCACCATAGTCTCCTTGGTGGCAGTCCTCCATGACTTTCTTCGCTTCCTTTCCACCATCCACCAAACAATTTAACAAGGATGCCACCGAGACTTTTTCCAATATAGTAACGGAATAAGAATGCAAAACTTGTCAGCCTTCAACTGAGTGTTCTTGCTTTGTTTTCTAGTCATGTCGGGTGGTGGTGACAAATTTTTAAGCACATATATGATATCTGAATACCATGGAGAAAGAGCAAACATTTCAGATACCTGAATTGATGATTCTTCCTCATTCTCATCGGACATAGCAGCGATCAGATTTATGTCCAAGGCGTGCAAGTTTGATTCAGTGATTTGCTTCGCCAATCCCCATCCTTTCACCAGCTTTGTGGGATTTATTTCCACAATATTCTAGCAAGGCTGCAATCCATTTGCCTCTTCTTCCTTCCGGATCGGTTTGCACTAAAACATCTTTTATAGCAGCGTTAGGAACATAGGCCAGAATGTGAGAATGTAGAATATACACCTGGAAATTTTTCAATGCCTTCACAAGTGCAAGGGCTTACTTCTCAATGATGTTGTAATTTAAAGCTGCGTCTCTTATAGCTCCGCTGAAAAATGCAATGGGTCTTTCATGATCATCTCTCTTCTGTAACAACACCACTGCCATAGTATGCTCTGAAGCAAATGAAAACAATATGAAATCCTGAGTGTAGTCCGGGCTGACTAGAACTGGAGCTGAGGAAAGAGCCAATTTGACCAAATTGAAAGATTTTATAGCCTCCTCCGTCCATTTCACTTGGCTGTCCTTCTTAAGCATGTTTGTCATCTCTCTTAGGTGCTCAGCAAGATTGGGTACAAAGCAGCGTAGGAAATTCATCTTACCATTGAACGATTGTATCTCTTTTTTATTCCGGGGCAGAACGATTTGTTGAATTGCTTGCACATGTGTTGGGTCAAGATGAACGCCATCCTTTGAGATAATGTGCCTGAGTAGTTTGCCTTCTTCCATGGCGAACAAGCTCTTCTTTGGATTTAGCAACAAGCCATATTTTCTGAACTTTAGGAAGACAGTTTTAAGATGGTACATGTGCTCTTCATCAGATTTGGAAAACACCGTCAAATCATCCAAATACACTACCAAAAAAACATCCTTCTCATTTGCAAAATCCAAGTCCATTGCACGCTGAAATGTGGCACCTGCATTCTTCAAACTGAAAGGCATTTTAGCGTAATGAAAGGTTCCCCATGGAGTGGTGAACGTTGTCTTGTCTCGGTCATATTCATGGACAGAAACTTGGTTATATCTGGAGTAACCATCCAGCAGTGACATACGAGATGCTCCCACTACTCGCTATAGTATATGGTTCATTTTAGGCAGTGGATAGTTGTCCTTCAATGAAACTTTGTTTAGATTTCTGAAATCAATGCATAAGCGAATCTCACCTGTCTTCTTCCTTACGAGCACCAAGTTAGAGATCCAATCTGAGAATCTGATTGGCACAATGATCCCTGATTAGTACAACCTGTTAATTTCATTTTCAATAGATGGCAGCAACTTTGGATTTAGCCTTCTCAACTTCTGTCTGAATGGTTTTTGATTGGGCTTGATGGGTATAGTGTGTTGAATTATATTAGTATCATATGTCTTTAAGTCGGAATAGTCCCAAGCAAACACATCT
>APFE031440003.1:639737-691856 GCA_000404065.3 Pinus taeda
TCCCCTGAGGCTCTAGAAAGAGAGGTAATAACTACTCTCACTACCCTTAGTACACCAATCAAGCCAAAACAAAAGAGGGAAAGGTAGGCTTCCATGTATTTCAGGGCTAGGAAGAGCACAAGAATCAAAATTTGGAAACCTCAGCCTTCTTCAAGAGTTCTTGTTAGCACCTAAATCCGCCTTAGGCTGAAGGAAGGAAAAATTTAGGGTAACCAAAAACCAAGCTCAGTCTGGTAGCTAGCCCTACCAGAATAGGAGAGGGCTCTCTTCGAGTCACACTCAGTGAATAAATAAACGAAAAGGCCTGAGATGACTTACAGTGAACTATTTATCTTAGGCTAGTAAATGAATATGGATACAAGAAGTGATTTTTATAAATGAATGTGTTTCTGGGATGGTATGGGACCAATGGACCTCAAATGAACAAAAAAATTAATACAAAGGCACAGATTACTTCGTGAGGCAAGATAGGCAGAGAGTCCAGCAATTTGGCTTGAAGCAACATGGAATGGAGAGATTGCTTAGGAGGGTGAAAAGAGAATGGGCAACATGAATCCTTTTCAACAGAAGAATGAACACTGAACATGAAATTTTCCCACAAGCAGAGCAATGAAATTGAATTCTACCTTGTCCAACTTAGGAAATTTCACTAGAAATGAATATGAAATGAATTATGAAACATAACAAGATACATATGAAACATAAGAGACACATTTGCTACACTCAAAACCACATGAATCTCATGAAACAGAGCCGCTGCCTTTCATTAATCCTTTGTGAAAAATATACAATGAAGAAACATAGTTTCTTTCCCACAGTCTCCCAGAATTTACAAGCCAACCAACCCTTTGCAAATGGTTTGCATACAATATATAGAATGTTCCATGAAAATATAGAACGCCCAAGGGTTGGGGAGTTACGCGAATCATTACAAAATGAAGGTGGAGAGCTAAACATCAGCTACAAGTGCAGCGCCACAAACATGACAAATGGCTTGGGTGACCCTTTGCCTTCCTTTGCCACTTGGATAGATGCCCATCTGGAGTGAAAATACTTTAAATGCCACCTTTGGTGTCAAAAAAGTGAAGTGTAGATGAGAGGGCCCATTTATGAAAAGTCGCGAATTGAAATTTCGCGAAACAGAGGCAAATTGGGCCTTTTTTCCTATATGCGCCGCACCCTTTTCTGTATGCGCCACGCCACTTTGAGGCTAGTTTTGAGGCACTTGCAGGAGTCAAAAATGTGCCCACGTGTGCTTGTTGGAAATCCTATCCTGTCTACTTTCCAACCCAAGTGGAATTTTTGAATTTGGAGCTCATTTGCCCCTCCAAATCTTCATTCTCCCAAGACTGCTTCTTGTGTGTCAAAATAGGGGTAGTGAGGCCATTTTTTTGGGTGTTTTTGACCTCCTAGAAACTCAAATCATGCCCAAATTTATTGCCCAAGTGCTAGTAGTCGTGATTTCACATGCTGAATCCAAAAATGCAAACAATTTCTCATTTAGAGCTCCCAATCCTACGCGTCGCGCCGGTGGCGCGGCGCGTATAGAGAAAAAACTTGTGTTTGTGCCAAAAAATTTCCATGTGACCAAAATTGTCCCAAATTTCTTGAAATGTGGACTGGAGGTTCTCTAAGAAGCACTATGCTAGGCCACAAAAGCTTCAGCTAAGATTTGAAGCCGATCTTGCTCTTTTGCCTCTTTTGTTTCTCTGCTCAATTTGGCCTTCAAGCTCCTGATCTGGGCCTTTGGACTCATGTTCCGTGCCCTGTAATGACAAGCCATACTCCTCAGTATGGTTTTGTCTCTATTAGCCTTCTCTAATAATTTCTCCAGGTGTATATTGACCTGCTCTAGCCATGACTCACGGTCATTGTTGATCTCTTTCTCCAAGGTAGTGAGTTCGATCCTCCTTTGTTGGGCAGCTTGTTGATTCTCATGGATGCTTTGCAGCTCCATGATTGCCTGCTGGTCCTCAAGCTGCTTGTTCTGCTACTCCAGATACTTGATGATCCATCTGGAACTCTCCACATTGAGTATCAAGTCTTGGATCTCCATGTCCTGCTCTTGAATGGTCATCCTAAGTTGGGCATTCTCCGCCTCTGCCTCATCATCCTGAATGAGGATGACATCGGTCTCCTATACACCTGATGGCCCCTCCTCATGCACGAGCTTCTTTCCCTTATCCAGTACATGTGTCGTTGATGCCGGAAGTGAGGCCCCTTCTGCCCTGGGTGGAGATAACACTCGCTTTGCTGCTGCAAACAAGTGCCTACTGCCTCTCTGGTATGTAACAAAAACTGGCATGGTCGTGGTCTCATGATGCTCATACTGATGAGAAGGACTGCCCATCTCCTGCTCTGGCTCTGATAGTACCTGTGATGTGCTGAAGAAGTCACGGGAGATGAAGTCCTCCCAAGCAATGCCCTGCAATCCCAACTGATGAGCTACCCAAATCTGGATAAGAGCAAAGTGATACACACTGTTAAGCTGCTACTGAGGGGTCTTATGCAACATGAAGGTGTTCATCCTCTCTATGTTTCTGCATATGAAAAATGAGAGGTTCATCATCCTCACCCTGGTAAAGTGCATGAGCAACCGGATGTGATAGGCATGTAGTCGAGAGAACCTCCCCTCACAGCTGAAGTATTTCATGATCAATCTCATGAGTGGAGCATACTCATCTTTCAAGTATCTGAAGGGAAAGACTCTTGTGAGCTGACTCAAGAATCTGGCCTTGATGTAAGGCTCATAGTGTTTCCTATCCACCTTCTTCTTCTTATGCCACTATTCTCCAACATTTGGTATACCTGTTGCCACTGATATAGTTTCAGGTGTCAATGTGAAAGTGACCCCGGCCAAGATAGATTGACCTCCATGTAGATGAAGCACAAATAGATGGGCCAACTCATGATGAACTCTAACATTTGCCACCCTTTGAAAAAATTCAAAGCATGCTAGGTGCTGGAAACATGACATGGCAAGAGGGCATGCTTGTAATTTAGTGAGGGTAGTGGGCTCATCCCTGGCATGTTTGCCACTCTTGTGATGTCTCCTGGGAGCCTGCTCTTCTGAGGATGAGTCACTTTGTGTCTCCATCTCATACTCTGATGAATGCTGTGATGTCATGAATACTGTGTGTACTGTACCTAGGCTGCCCTTTGATGATGGTGTGAGGCTGGGTGCCTTTGTGATATCTGTTACCAAGGGGAACAATGAAACATGGATATTAGGAAGGGAGTAATTTAATGGGAATAGGGGTTATAGGGAGAAATTTGTTTAGGGATATGGGAGGATTTTGGGTATTTTGATAGGGTAGGGTTTGGGGTGTGATATTGACCAAATAGTGGAGGGATAGGGGAGAGGGTTTGGTAGTAGTTTAGGGCAGGGATTTTAGGAAAAATGAGGAAGGGAGGATGGGAAAAATGGTAGGTGAGGGGAAAATGATGGGTGGAATGGGACCTTAGAACTAACAACACACTTTAGAAACCCTAGCCATCATGGTTCTTGGTGATTTCTTATGGTTGATTTTATGCATTTGGTTGCATTCAAACATCAGTATAAACCATCATATCATTGATAAACTTGATGAACAAATGATGTCAAAGAGCCTACCTTCAATTTGATAGGCTTCACAAACATTTGGAGGTGATTTGGCCTTGTTTCGGCCCTTGGTCTGTGTGCGCCACGTGCAAAGCCCAGTGCTCCGCTCCCTGGGTATGCGCCGCGCCTGTGGAAAATTTCAACTGCGGGCAGGCTCTATGTGCACCGCGCCCCTGAGTATATGCCCCGCGCTCCCTCAAGCTGCCTCCAACTCACTCAAACACGCACGATGCACATTCACACCCTTTGCAACATTTCTCTAAGGCTTAGATTAGCATAATGCCTTTGATTTTGATGAAAACTTGTATATATAGCCTTGGAAGAGATGGGTTTAATTTTTGCTTCCTTGAAAACCCATTTTTCTAATGTTGTGTTTTGACACTTTTTCACTGACTTTAAAACACATTGATTTTCACTTTTCCTTTGAAATTTTAGCTCAAATGATGAAATTTTCAGCACTCTTTGCAGGGATTGCACGACAGGACATTTGGCCATGGAAACCATGACTGCATCTGAAGAAATCAACTGACGACTTTTTTGAAAATTTTATCATAAATGACACTGTTTGACTTTTCTTCAAAATAGAGTTTTGAAGAAGAGTCGAAGTCTATCCACATGACGATGAAGCTCTCTGAATCATAACTGTGTAAGGGTCTCACTCTGGCCTGCATGGCTTTACTAGACATGTTCTGTTAGCCTCTCTCATAAAACAATAATAAATCTAAAAATAAATAAATAAATTAAATATTCCAAGTTATGAATTTGTGCCTAACTCTTGGGTTGTTCCTCTAAGATAGGAGTTAGTTTAGGTAGCTCCTATATTTGTGTGTGTCTGGTGAGAAATTATCTCAACCGAAGGAGAAATGATCTCAACCAAAAGTGTCTAAGATAGCACACACTATCTTGAGAACACTATCTCTCATCTATTTATTTGTAACATTATATTCAATTTTTTAAAATAATAATGAGAGAAAATACATGAGGCTTTTTGCCTTTTCCGCCAATATTTTGTGTCTGATTTATTATGGGTTTTGTATATACTTGTCTGAGTTAATATCTTTTTTCAATATGTGGTATCAGAGCGAGAGTTTTGTTGACTTTGTAATACAGTTATGAGTGAGTGGGAGTCTGCGTTATTGGACTCTTATTAAGGATTCAATTAGCAGGCAGAACATTGATCACTACCTAATTTTGATTGATTAACGATCTTCATCGGCATGCCTAGGGTTACACACCCTCACTATGGTAGTAATATTGATGAGAGAGAATTGGAAATGGAATAAGATGGAGATAGGCTTTGGTCTGTGCACATGAACAGATCCACAACCATAATCAATCAAAGGCGGAGCCGTTAAGGAGAGAATCCTGGGCAATTTGGGCTTTTGCGATGGAAGGCCACTGAGATATTTCACTTATGATTCAAATGGAATGAGAGATTCGGTTTGTTGGGTCCATTGCAGAGGTCATAATTGCATTTTTGAGATCGAGCTGATGTGTTGAGAACGGAAACCGCCATTGAAGTCTACAACATGTCCAACAATGAAGGCAAGTATCGTGCCAATTCTCGATATCGTGGTATTTCCATTCAATCCAACGTGTTAAGTGTTTCACTGTGAAATACATTATGGTGCAACGTCTAGCAAATTATTGCTTCTTTATTCTCTGTCAAAATTAGTCTGTATTGAAATCATATCCAATGTGGACGTATTTATTTCTCTGTGATGCTGCTTCGGTTTTGATTTCCATTTTAATATGTGAAATCACCGTGTCAAATGTTAGATTTATTGCTGCATCTAACCTGAAATTGAAGAAAACGTCGTTGCGGGAGGAACGTTTCCTGTTTTGGAAGACCGAGACTAGTAATCATTGAAGAATGTCTAGGCTGCGAAATAAATATCGTAGAAGATCTGCGTAAAGAGGAATCTGTCCACGCCTTTTGTTCTTGTGAACCACCAAATCTTGAGCCAACTTGAGATGATCACGAGGGCCATCTTTGATGGTCAAGATGTTGCATAGAGTAAATATATTTCTAGAGTAAATATGATTTTGCAGGTGTGAGATCCATTGCCGAGCCACTTTCCTTTGCTTCCAACCGTTATGTATGGTTATTGAATGTTAGACACTGAATTTTGTGGAGAGAATACTAAGTGCTGGAGTTGTCAATGCACAGAGGAAATAAATCAAAGAAGGTGTTGAAGTATTGTTTGCAGATATGCGAAGTTCCAAGCACGTGGAAGAAATCATATCATTCAACGTGGTGCACTGGAGGAGAAGAGGAACGCCTCCCTCCAACAACGGAGAGCGCCCTGTGTTGATAGAGAAGTAGGCACGATCATAGTTAAATCCGTGAACAAACACAATTCAAAAGGGTCTATTTTTTTATTGGATTGGTTGCTAGAAGAACAATATGCACTGAACAACCTCGGCCTTTTAGAAAGGTATCCACATGATCTTTTTATCTCTCGAACCTAACCAATGCATGGTGCGTGCTTTATCATTTTACACTCATTAAACTTAAAAGTGTGAACGTGAATTCACCTTTCATAAAGTGATTTTATAAAATCCATAAAATTGTTTTTTAATGGAAGTTTAAAAGAAAGGTAAATGAGTGAGAGTGGATTTACTTGACATGAAATTGGAGATGCATTTTTATATGCATGAAAGTGGTGAGATTGTGAGTTGAAAGGATGGTATTTCGCTCTTTGAAAATTGAAGAAATAAGGAGTGTTTCTATTTGTATTTGGAGTGATAAGGTTCATTACATCTTGTAAATTTGAAGAATATTTTGTGGAGATATAAGGGTGTTATTTTTGTATTTGGAGTGATAAGTGGAGAGATAAGTGGCTTTCTTTTTTGTAAATGTGGAGTGATACAAGTCAAGTGAAAGTTGTTATTGTGATCCAAAGAAAGGTTGAGTCAGTTTTTTTTTGAAGACATTTTTCTTTCAAAATTTCTAGAACTCTGATTCCGAGAAGCTGTTGTGAAGCTGACCCATTGTGTACTCCAAAGTTTAATAAAGATATCATTTTTGTGGTGCTGATGTGTCCTAGATCCACCCGAAATTGAATAAGGGGATCTAAGGTACACTATGTGTGTTTGATGGCGCATGTGTTTTATGGCTTCATGTTTTTGCTTTTTGATTTGTGTCTAGTTTTGACACATAAATGATCTCATTTAACACACATGAAGTTCAATGCAAGCAAGCACAACACTTGTAACAGAATAGCATCAAGAAAGGATAATTAAGTTCAACACATGCATTTGCGTCACTACAACAAATAATCAAAGTTTTCAACATCAGCATTCTACCTCAACAAACAAATTCACTCAAATACAATCAAGTTCATGAATCTGAAAACTCCAGCATTTCAAAGCAAAGTCTACATCAACATTCTTGCAAACAAATTTAAGAACTTGTAAATCAAATTCCAATTGCATTGAATTGTAAGGGTGCATTCTCGGTTGAAACCGACACCCACGTTTTGATTTGCTCAGAAGTCAAGTGCGTCAATTCTCTTCCACTTAGTCAAATTAAAACAAGTGAATTCTTTGTTTTATGTGAGTCATTAAAATCATTGTAAGCTTTTTTGGGTGCATTTTCGACAGTGTCCGACACCCTTCCTTTAAGCAGAATCAAGTGAATGCATGAATTTTAACTCTAAAGCAATCAATCAACAAGTTCACATCTCCTGCAAGCGAGCGTGAGTATTCATTCAAGAAATTTGCATCAAAACTACAAAGTTCAAACCTTCAAGCAAGCCAAAGTGAAGTTCATTGTAGCAACCATCAAAGCAACCAAACAAGTACAACTCTAACACCAATCAAGCAAATTGAGATCGAAATCAAGCGAGCGTGGCTATTCCTTCAAGTGAGCGTGAAGTCATCAAGGCAAGTGAGCATTCACGCAAACATGATCGTCATTAAGCAAGAATGAATTCCAGAGTTTAAGCAAGAACGTTCTACAACTCTAGCAAGTGTTCCCAGCAAGTGAAATAAGCAACAAATCAAGCGAGCGTGCCATTCAAGTCCCATAGCAAGTGAGAAAATAACAAAATCAAGTGAAACAGTTCAAAGCACGACATCTACGACAAGCGAGCCTGATTTCCAGTGAGCAAGTTCAGATGGCAAAACATATTCAGTTGTTAAACATTCTTCATAGTTTGATCATCTCCAGTAATGAAAACATGGTGCATGTCAGCAAAGAAACTCTTGCCCATCTTTCAAGCATACAGATGAAGATAAAGATGTTGATTCCAAATCACCCATCCAAATAACTTCAAGTGTCAAAGTTGTTCATGATCAAATTCAAATTTCTTCCAAACCCATCATCAAGCCCTGGGAAGAAATTCAAAATAACAAGAATCGACGAGGCTTAGGATATGTCACTGATGACACCAACTTCCATATCCCAGATTATTCCAAGCCAATTAAGTTTGTGAGTGCAGGATTTCTTGAACAACTCACCTTAGTAGTTTCTGAGAAAGTTTCAGACAAACATAATTGCACGCAACCTGAAGTTGATGTCCAACCAAAATGTTCTCATTGTCAAAGAACCGGCCATATGGAAGATCAATGTTTTGATCTCCATCCTTGTTGCCATTGTGGCAAGCCCAATCATTCCTCAGAAAAATGTCGCAACCAACAAAAATCAGGCAGATTGAAGATACATTATGAATGGATCGATCCTTGGGATTGGTCATCCACAGTCAAAATATTGTCTCAGTTCTACAACCGACTAAAATCACATATAGTGCAGCCAGCAGTGAACCGATGATGGTACTCTCATGCAGTGAACGAGGGAGTACAATAGTGAAACTCTCCTACACCTGAAGGGGGGGAGTTCAAATATATTTTGAAGAAGGTTGTCTCTCCTTTCAGGTGACAAAGGGGGGAAAATGTCAATGAAATTGACAAGTGGTTGTCAGACTGAAAGTCTCGACAACATCAGCGAAGCAGCCAGTGGGCATCTTCATCAGCTAGTGGGCATTTGTCATCAGCAGTGAGCATCAACAAATTCACCAGTGGGCGACCAACAAAAAAGCAACAGTGAGCAGCTTTCATCATAGCAAAAGCAACATTGAGTTGTTTTTCGACATCTTCAGCCAGTGGGCGATTATCATCAGCAAATACGCCAGTGGGCATTCATCAAATTGTGTCAATGGACACCGGATGTTGTTTTCAAGAAAAGGACAGTTGGATCCTTTTGCGGCTTGGCACATGATGGAGTTGTCAAGTGTCCTTCCGAGATGAATCAGTCATGCAGTTGACTCAGTCTCTTCATATTGCAGTTTCTTCAGCATCCAAATTTGGCGGTTTTTTCAGGCAATATATTTGAGGATCAACATGAGAACTTGGAATATGTTTCCTTGTTCTTATTTTGGATTTACCATTGAAGGGGGGAATGTTAGCCTCTCTCATAAAACAATAATAAATCTAAAAATAAATAAATAAATTAAATATACCAAGTTAGGAATTTGTGCCTAACTCTTGGGTTGTTCCTCTAAGATAGGAGTTAGTTTAGGTAACTCCTATATTGGTGTGTGTTTGGTGAGAAATTATCTCAACCAAAGGAGAAATTATCTCAACCAAAAGTGTCTAAGATAGCACACACTATCTTGAGAACACTATCTCTCGTCTATTTATTTGTAACATTATATTCAATTTTTTAAATTAATAATGAGAGAAAATACATGAGGCTTTTTGCCTTTTCCGCCAATATTTTGTGTCTGATTTATTATGGGTTTTGTATATACTTGTCTGAGTTAATCTCTTTTTTCAATATGTTCAAAGACCAAATTGATGAATTCCTAGACCTAAACATCGAAAATGACTTTTGTCCTTTAAAGGACCAGACCTTGACTGTCATGGACTTTGATGACTATTAACAAAAGACCTGAGCCAAAAGGAGCTAGACATGAGGGGGAATGACTACCGTGACATTCTCTGTTAGATTATGGCATGCCCCTAGCGAAATGCAGCTAGGTGAATGGAGTGGGACACCTAAAAATGAAATGCATAAAGAGTTTTGATCTCTGACGGAGATTTGACCAGACCGACTCTAACAATGCCAATTACAATTGAAGATTCACCCTCTGCCCAAGGAAAAGAATCCCCTTCCAAGGTACCTATCACATACGAAAGAGGGACTCCTAGATCTCCCACATGGAAAGAAAAGGTAGAACTACATGACCCAAAAATAGTCCTACAGGAGGCTCAGACAGTTCTACAGGAGACATTGTCAAAACTACAGGAGACCCAAAAGCTTGAGAAAGAAATGGAAGGATAGCCACAGTTAAAGGAGGAAGAAAGAGAACTACAAGAACTTGATCCCCAACCTAGTCTTGCCTCCTACTACAATCTACTTGAGGGAGGAAGAATAATTCAATAAAAATTTGCAATTCCACTATTCTTCGAATTAAAGAAAGAGAGAATAAGAACACATAGGTGGATGCAAATCAACAAATCCAAAGGAGTTGAGGATATTGGCCATATGGAGAACAAACTCAAAGAAATGGGCAGAGAGTTGAGTGCTATCAGACACAAGGAAGCAATTACAAGAAGCCACCTTGAAACTAAAAATGAATTACTAAGGAGGCAGTTGCAAGAGAAAGAGACCCAACTGGCATGCATGGCTAGCTTATCCATGGAGGCATTACAATGTAGAACACTAGCAAAATCCTATGGTCTATATCTCAAGGACCAATGGTTGCAATTTTAGATAAAGACTTTGGCATAAAGAGGCACAATGCCTTTCCAAGATTACACACAGTTTATGGACCTGTGTGACCAAAGCACATCAAAGGATAAGGCAAAGATGGTAGAATTATACCTACATAACATGGCCCTCATAGACATGAATGTGTGGGACCCCAATGCTAGGCTAAGGGACTTGCAACTAATGGCCATGGCCTCATGGATGAACCGTGAAGAGTTGAGGGTAGCAAAAAGAAGAAGGTTGCTGATAAAAGAGCAAAATGAGCCATTAATGATTAGAGTTGAGCCGTCAGATCCCATGGCACTCATCAACACACATAACCTGCTTGCCAATAATCCTCAGATTGCCCCTAGATATATAAGTGGTGAGGCACAAGCCATTGCACACGTTGAGGATATGCAAAGGCTACTTGGGGATGACTGTGTGCATGCATGCATGAAGAGATGGAACACCTTACCACATAGTGTGAAGATTAGGGAATATCATTCCCCCATGAGGATGAAGGAGGCATTAAGAAGAGTGCCACTGTACAAGTGCTCCATGCAGAGGCTGAAGGTCAACTAGATTGGCCTCAAACTGAGTCCCCCACTGCTGTTAGGCATGCTGGAAGGCAGAAGATAAGAAGAAGAGGAGAAGAAGTGGGAAGAGACAGAGAGGAAGGAAGGATTCTACAACAAGGAAGAGGAGACAACATCAGAGGCTTGGGATGTTAGGGAGGCCACTAGGGCCATAAAATATGAGGAGATGGAGTAAGTTGCTTAGAGGATGAGTAACACTTTTAGTAGGGGATGATGATGAGCCTCATAAATGGGTAATTATATGGGCTCATTTTACCTCCTAACCTAGTCAAATCAACCATTCTCTTAGCTTATTGTATGATTTTCTGATTATATTTATGCTTAAGGAGTGAGTTGAGTTAGTTATGATGCCATGTGGTCTAACATGTGTTTAATGCAGATTATTGATGAATTTTGAGGTCAAAGTCAAGGATCCAGTGGACAAATGGCAGCAATAAATCGAAGTGGACAAAGGAGAGGACTTATAGGAGGGAATTCCCCTCATTTATGACTCCTCACTTCGAATTCCCCTTCATTCAGCTCAGAGTACAAGCAGCCAAGTTATGCACTAGAAGGCAGCTGAGCAAGTGGAGGATGACTGATGATTATCTTGCTTTTTGAGAGCCAAGCCTCTGTAATTTTAAGGAAGTTGTTGGTAGCTTCATTTTTATAAGAAGAGAGGCATAGAGCCTCACTAGGGTCGGATTGTTGTCGGATTTTTGTTGGACTTTTGCTTATGTAAACTCTGCTGAACTTCAATCTTATTATTTTGTGATAGTTCACGTAATCTTGCTATTGTTTTTGGAAATAAAGATGGAATCATTTTTGAGTTAGCACTGAGTTACCTCAGAGGGCTGAAACTCTTGGGTTAGTGCCCAATACAAGAAGCCAAGCTCCTCTTTACTTGTATTCATATGTTTTATTTCAGTTTGTAGATTAGGTTGCTGTTAAATGTATTTATTTGGTGGTTAAGAATAGGCTGCTTTTGATGATTCAATAGTTTCCTTCCATTTGTGATTTTTATAGCAGGTTAGGTAGTGATAAAGAGAAGATTCAAAAGTCTAGCAACAATGCCTTGGCCTCTTTTCCTCCCTTTGGGACCATGATTTGAGGCAACGACCCTCTTGCGGCCCCAAAAACACAGATTTTCCTCATTCATAGGACTTCTAGTGTTTGCGGCTTTTTAGTATTTAGTACTCTAGTTTTGCTTTTCTTCAGAAGTTATTCACCATGATCAATTCTTTATTTATAGTAGTATTCTTTCATGCTTCCCTTTCTTGCAGCAGTTATCAGCATTTCCTTCCATAGATCATAGTTTAGACTATTTTGAAGCAAAACTTTGTTTTCCTAGGTGCACTTATTTCATTGCTTGCTTGATCTTATTGGTTGACTGTCAGTTGTTTATGACACATATCACTTCTTGCAGTATACCAGCTTATCAGCCATCACATCCTCCATCTGATCCATGCCCTATAGGTCACCCAAACCTCACCTCAATTTTTCCTTAGTTTCCTACATTTTCCATAGAACTTCTTCCTCTCTCCTTGAGCAAACCCAATCATTTTCCTCTCTCCTGGTGATTATTGGTAGAACCTAGGTGGCCTAACACCTCATTCCAACCTTCATTTACCTTTTCCATCGACTCTCACACCATCAAAATAGTGAAAACTGCTCTCGGCCTCCTCCTGTAAGCCTATTTTAGAACGTTGTTTTCCTCCTGTAGGTTTCCTGTGTCCTCCTGTAGAATTTCCCGTAGGCTTTCTTTTGAAGGCCGAGTGTAGGAAAAGCCTCCAAAAGGCCACCTGAGACCTTCTAGGACACATCCACACCATCCTGCATCCTCTCAAGTCCAAAACCACCCTCCAACGCCACCTATTCGCTACCACATTCACTCACAATAAATTACATGTATGTCAAATTCACATAAAAATACACAAAAATCCAAAAAGATGTTTTTTGTTGAACTTCCAGAAATTGCTTAGTTAGATGTTGTTTACTTCCTTGAGTAGGTAATGGCATTTTTTTCATGGTTTTCATAGTGCTTTCTGCAAAAGTAAGATTCGTTGGTTAATTAGGGTTTACTAGGTTTGCTTTACATTTCAGTCTTTCCCCTTTTTGCAGTTAGAGTAACATCCATAGAGTAGTCTTTCTCTCCTTTCATCACATATAAAGATTCTTCTAGAATCCATAGAAGTTGTCTTGAGCTCCTAGTGATATTGCGTTGACCAACCAAGTGAAAACCTATAGTAAGAACTAGTACTTGTGCATACAACTTCGACACTTCCAAGTTTGTTACGAACTACCGGGTTGATAAGAGTAAAGTAGGTAGCCCAGGAGTTGTAGCATTATTGCTGCAAGACTGGTGCTCACCAAGAATATTGCAAGAAGAAATAGAAGAAATCAGTAATCATAGAATACTCTGACGCTTCCCCAGCAACGACGCCAAAAAGTGGTGAGCGCCAGTATTGCAGTAAGAATGCTGCAACTCCTGGGCTGCCAAATTTACTTTTATCAACCCAGTAGTTCACAACAAACTTGGAAGTGTCGGTGCTATATGCACAAGTACTAGTTCTCACTGAAGGTTTTCACTTGGTCAGTGGGCACAAGATCACTAGGAGCTCAAGACAACTTCTATAGATCTCAGAAGAAGTTCTATGTGTGAAGAAAGAAAGAAAGATTACTCTACAGGAGCTATTCTAATTGTAGAAAGGAAAAAGATTGTAATGTAAAGCAAGACCTAGTAAGCCCTAATCAACAAGCTAATTCTACTTTTGCCAAAAAAACTATGAAAACCATGAAAGAAATGCCATTACCTACTCAAGAAAGTAAACAAAATCTAACCATGTTATTTCTGGAAGTCAATAAGCAAAAAACATATTTTTGGATTTTTATGTGTTTTTATATGAATTTGACATGCATCTAATTTATTGTGTGTGAGTGTGGCAGCGAATAGGTGGCGTTGGAGGGTGGTTTTGGAGCTTGGGAGGATGGAAGATGGTGTGGATGGGTCCTAGGAGGTCTTAGGTGGCCTTCTGGAGGCTTTTCCCACACTCGGCCTTCAAAAGGGAGCCTATAGGGAAAACTACAGGAGGACACATGGAAACTATAGGAGGAAAACAAGGAAACTACAGGAGGCCTACAAGAGGAGGCTGAGAGAAATTTCCGCTATTTTGAGGGTGTGAGAGTGGTTGGAAAAGGTTGATGAAGGTTGGAATGAGGTGTTAGGGTGCCTAAGGTCTACCATGAATCACCAAGAGAGAGAAAGATGATTGGGTTTTCTCAAGGAGAGAGGAAGAGGTCCTCTGAAAAAATGAAGGAAACTAGGGCAGAATTGAGGTGAGGTTTAGGAGACTTGTAGGGCATGGATCAGATGGGGGATGTAATTGCTGATAAGCTGATCTACCGCTAGAAGAGATCTGCTACAAAGGAACTGATAGTCAACCAAGAAAATAAAGAAACAAATGAAATGAGTGCATTTAGGAAAAACAAAGTTTTGCATTAAAATGGTCTAAACTATGATCTATGAAAGGAAATGCTGAGAAATGTTGTAGGAAAGGAAAGCATGAAAGAGGACTATTTCAAATCAGGAAATGAACATGATAAAGGAGATCTGAAGAAAAGCAAAACTAGACTATTGTTAGGGTCCAACCCTAACCCCCTTATTTATGTAATAGGATTGAGTCATAGGTATAGTTAAGTAAAGAGTCAATAAAGCCCATATTAATAATTGTAAGTGGTTGACTCACATTTAAAGAAGGGACCATAGTTAGTTGCAAATGGGCCATGGTATTAGATATATGGTATTAATAAGAACCATGGTATTTACCCATGGTATTTCGTGTATGAATCCTATATAAAGGATAGAGACTCCCCTCGAGGAGCATTGTGTCTGATCATGTAATTGAGCCCAACTCTATTGGAGGTTGTCCCCTCGAAGAGGCAAGTGAACATTGATTTCCTTTCTGAATAATAAAATACTTTATGTTATTTCTTATTGTTCCATGTTCTTGGTATATTTCTTTGCATATTTGGTATTCTGGTATCTTCTTACAGGTTATGAGCATAACAAATGGTATCATAGCACTTATTAGGGCTGGTGGGATCTCCATTTTTAGCAAAAAAATTTTTTTGGCTAGAGATGTGTTCTAGCGTCTTTAAACCACGGGATTTGTCATTGAGCACATAAACCTACAGATTTGGGGAGGCATGCACGCAGGAAATACAAGAGGTGGTCATGCTTGTTGGACTCCCTTGTAACCCCTGTGGGTACCCCTTCGAGTAGTAGAGCATTAGACAGAACCGTGCACAGACTATCTTCCAAGTACCCGCTGGGTATATCAGAAGCCCCCTAGGCTCTCTTGAAATCTCACCATAGATAAACTGTCGGCCGTATTGCTCCTACAGTACACTGAGAACAACACTCGAGGAGATTACTCGCACGCACGATAGGGTAGTCAGGTTGTATGGCTAAGGGTATGGTTGATCCTCCTTGGTTAGTACCCTGAAATATTGGGCTGAGTACTACTGTCAAACCCTTATGTATATTGTGATCTGTAGCACCTGACACTCCTTGAGACCATAGTTCCCTTGTCTCTCTCTAGATCATGCATCATCTTTGCTAGATCAGATCTACCACGGTGGGTTCCATCACAGCCACAACAATTAGTTCCGCCATTCAGATCTCTCAGATCCGCCATTTAGATCTATCAGATCTTCCAATCAGATTTATCAGTTCGGCCATTCAGATCTAGCAGTAGGGGTTCGATCACTGCCACATTCCTACTCATACTCTAGAGTTGAGGGTTCGCTGATAGATCAAACTATTTGTGTGGGCCCCTATACCTGGGCATGATTCTCATAGGACATTGGGTAGAATTGACTTTTCTAGGATTCGGCTACTGCAATATTCCTAAGTGAGGAGCTGAGTAAGGTCGACGAGATGAGCAAGGTATTACCATTCACTTATTAGTGTCAAAAAATTCGGGCGACCCCAAATTTTAAGTGCAATGGATTGGTGCATGGTAAAAATAAGAGCTCAAGCTATGACCAATGAGAAGATCGACACCCTTGAAACAAAGTTGGACGTAGTACTAACGTTGCTCAAGACCTTAGCTGACACACTCACAAAGGGCAAGTCAGAGGAACACTCTGAGGCATATGCTTTCAATGAAAACATTGAGGGTGATTCTAGCCATTCTCTTCACCTCTTTGGCCACCACCAACAGTCCCAGATGCGACAACCCAAGCTACACATGTATAAATTTGATGGCTCTTATCCAGCCACATGGCTAGCACAAATGGAGAAATATTTCACATTGAATCACATCAGAGATGATGCGACTTAGCTTAGTGTGGGTAGCATGTACTTGGACAATGAAAGATGGCAATGGTGGCAGTGGCATCAACGTTGCTATGGAAGGCTCGTGACTTGGCAAACATTTACAAAAGCTCTTACGGATTGCTTTGACCATGAATCTAACTTTTTGGGTCATCTCACTAAGCTCCTATAGACAGGAACAATGAATGAATATATTACAGCCTTTGAAGCCTTAGCCTTCTGCACAGGAGGTCTACACGATCAGTTCTACTTGGAATGTTTTGTCAGTGGTCTCAAAGAAGCCATACAAGCCCATGTCTGATTGCAACACCCAACTTAATGGATGGATGCTTACAGGATAGCTCATGAAGTAGAACGTGTGTTAGTGGCCTAGTCCAATCACCCAAATTTTATAGCCAAGGGTCGCTCCACCCAGGCTCAAAGCACTACCCAAACCCTCAAGGTTCAAAAGGTGTCACCAGTAGAAATGGCGGAAAGAAGAAAGCAAGGATTGTGTTACTAATGTGATGAGAAATACTCCCCCGGGCATAAATGCAAGGAGCCCAAATTCTTTCAGATTGATGCTACTGATCATAGTTCATCGGAGGAAGCCCCACCACTTTAGGAACCAGAGGAGGAAGATGAGGACAACCAGTTGGACAATGTACCTAAAGAACTAGTTCTCTTGCTTCATGCTTTGGCAGGGATTTCTTCTCCTCAAACTCTCAAAATTAGAGGTTTTATTAAGCATCACCCTGTAGTAGTCTTGATTGATAGTGGCAGTATGCATAACTTTATCCATCAAAGAGTCGTGAAAGCAGGGCATTGTTTTGTCAGAGTAATCTCTAACTTCCAAGTCCAAATTGATGATGGGGGGACAATGAAATGTGAAGGCCACTGTGAAAATGTCAAACTTGAAATGGGGGATTATCAATTAAAGACCCACTTGTTTGCCATACACATGGGAGGGTGTGACATTGTCTTGGGTGCTGAATGGATCTGCACACTCGGCCCAATCACAATGGATTTCTAGGAGTTATATATGAGCTTTAAGAAGAACAACCACACACATACCCTCCGTGAAATCCAAGAGGGTGATCCCTCTATCATCAGCTCGCATAGGATGGAATTTTTTTTAAAAAAGGGCCACCATGGAGTTATAGCCCAATTTAATTCCATCGAGGCCTTCAAACCCACTTCTCTTCATATTCATCCCGAGATGCAACAAATCTTAAGCAACCATCTACCAGTCTTTGACAAGCTTCATGAGCTTCCACCCTCGAGAGGGGAACATGATCATAGCATTACTTTGGTCCCAGGGGCCCAACCACCAAATGTGCACCCATATAGATATCCGTTCGCCCAAAAGAATGAAATTGAAAAAATAATCAAGGAACTCTTGGAAGTAGGCATCATTCGTCCTAGCATTAGTGCTTATTCATTGCCTGTGGTCATGGGGCTTAAGAAAGATGGGGAATGACGTATGTTTCCAGACTTCAGGGCCCTCAACAAGTTGATGGTCAAAGATAAATTTCCCATCCTGGTTGTCAATGATTTGTTGGATGAACTAAATGGGGCTCAATTCTTTACTAAGCTCGACCTTTGCTCGGACTATCACCAATTTCGCATGAAAGAAGTAGGCATTCCAAAGACTGATTTCTGAACTCATGAAGGCCATTATGAGTTCCTTGTCATGCCATTTGGTCTTTGTAATGCCCCATCCACTTTTCAAAGCCTCATGAACCGCTTGCTCAAACCATATCTCATAAAATTTGTCCTTTTTTTCTTTGATGACATCCTCATCTACAGCCGCACTTGGGCCACACATCATCACGATGTAGATCTACTCTTGCAACTGCTCTGGAAGCATAAATTATTTGTCAAGATGTCCAAGTGCTCTTTTGGCATGGAAGAAGTTGAGTATTTGGGCCACATTTTGGGGCGTGAAGGTGTCAGGGTGGACCCCAAAAAGATCCAGGCAATGCAGGATTGGCCTCAACCAAAGACTTTGAAGAGCTTGAGAGGATTTTTGGGTCTCACGGGCTACTATCACAAATTTGTCAGCAATTATGGCTGAATTGCTAGACCCCTCACTCACCTCCTCAAGAAAATTCATTTCTCTGGAATGATGAAACACAACGGGCATTTATAGCACTCCTGTATTAGCACTACCCGACTTCACGAAATATTTTGTGATTGAATGTGATGCTTTAGGTACGGGTATTGGGGCGGTCTTAATGTAGGAAGGTCGACCTTTGGCCTTCACTAGCCAACAACTAAGTGGGACAAATATGGGACAATCTTCCTACGAAAGGAGATGATGGCCATCTTACATGTAGTAAATACCTGACGACCATACTTATCGGGGTGGCGTTTCCAAATCCGCACAGACCATCAAAGCCTTAAATATTTTTTGGAGAAACGCCTATCCTTCCCACAACAAAATAAATGGCTCGCCAAAATGCTGGGATATGATTATGAGATAATTTACAAGAAAGGGTGTGAAAACGTTGTAGCAAATGCATTATCATGCCAATTTGAGGAGGAATGCACCCTGCTCACAATCTCCCTTCCCATTCTAGAATGTATTGAAGAGGCTCGCAACGAATGGTTTTCACATCCTTTACTCTCCCAACTCATTAATAAATTGTAGGCGGATCCAAATTCCATAGCGGGCTACTCTTGGCAGGATGATATTCTTCGCTACAAGGACAAAGTCGTGATATCACCAACATCCACCCTCAAAAGTCGCATTTTGGCAGAGTTGCACTCATCTCCCACTGCAGGCCATTTAGGCTTTCAGAAGACTTATGCTCGCACTCAACATTCATTCTTTTGGATAGGCATGAAAAAGGAAATTCTTACTTTTGTAGCTGAGTGCGACATATGTTAATGCCACAAAGGAGAAACAATCAAATCCCCAGGCACATTACAGCCATTGCCCATCCCGGCCTCAATCTGGACGAAGGTTTCTATGGACTTCAATACGGGTCTTCCGAAGTTAGGTAAGAAGTCAATCATCATGGTGGTTGTGGACAGACTTTCTAAGTATGCTCATTTTTGCACCCTACCCCACCATTTTACACCGACTTTGGTAGCTCAATCTTTCATGGACCAGATTTTCAAATTTCATGGCATGTCCACTTCCATTATGTCTGATCATGACCCTATCTTCACCAGTAACTTTTGGCAAGAACTCTTCTGCCTACAAGGTACCCAACTACAACTCAGTACTTCCTATCATCCCCAAACTGATGGTCAAACTGAAACAATCAACAAAGGTTTGGAGACCTGCCTTAGGTGTTTCACTTCAAAAAAGAAACATCTATGGGTATAGTGGTTACCTCTAGCCAAGTGGTGGTATAACAACAACTATCATGCCACCACCAAAATGACTCCATATGAAGTAGTTTATGGTCAACTCCCTCCTTCACCTAATTCTTATGTCAAGGGATGCTCGAAGGTACAAGTAGTGGATCAAATATTGCAGAATCACACCACCATGCTAGCCCACCTTAGAGAGAATTCCATCAAGCTCAAAACTGCATGAAGCAACAGGCAGATCAACATCATTCAGAATGCCAGTTTCAAGAAGGGGATCAGGTATTTTTGAGGCTACAGCCATATAAGCAAACATCACTCAAAGACAAGGGTTGTTAGAAATTATCTCCAAAATTCTATGGACCATATCAAGTACTTCAGCGCATCACAGAAGTCACCTACAAGCTAGCTTTTCCACCCACTGCAAAACTCCATCCAGTCTTCCATGTCTGATGCCTCAAGAAAGTGATTGGGAACCATTGCTGAATTCAAACCAATCTACTTGAATTGGATGAAGAAGGGTCAATCTGAATCCAACCTGAATAGGTTTTGGACACACGAGAATAGCAACTGCGCACCCGCATGATCAAGGAAGCCCTCATCAAGTGGAAAGACACCTCTTCGGAAGATGTGACCTGGGAACCAGCCACTATCCTTCAGTACTTTCCGCAGCTTCAGCCTAGAGGACATGGCTATTCTTATGGGGGAGGGCATGTTAGGGTCCAACCCTAACCCCCTTATTTATGTAATAGGATCGAGTCATAGTTATAGTTAAGTAAAGAGTCAATAAAGCCCATATTAATAATCGTAAGTGGTTGACCCGCATTTAAAGAAGGGACCATAGTTAGTTACAAATGGGCCATGGTATTAGATAGATGGTATTAATAAGAACCATGATATTGACCCATGGTATTTCATGTATGAATCCTATATAAAGGATAGAGACTCCCCTCGAGGAGCATTGTGTCTTATCTTGTAATTGAGCCCAGCTCTATTGGAGGTTGCCCCCTCGAAGAGGCAAGTGAACATTGCTTTCCTTTCTGAATAATAAAATACTTGCTGTTATTTCTTATTGTTCTATGTTTTGGGTATATTTCTTCGCATATTTGGTATTCTGGTATCTTCTTGCAGGTCAAGAGCATAATAACTATTAACCTACTAAAGAGCTGCAAACACTAGAAGTCCTATGAATGAGGAAAATCTGTGTTTTGGGGCAGGAAGAGAGTCTTTGCCTTAAATCATGGTCCGAGAGGAAGGAAGAGAGGCCAAGGCACTATTTCTAGCCTTTTGAATATTTTTTTATCATTGCTTAACCTGCTACAGAAAGCACAAATGGAAGCAAACTACTAAATCATCAAAAGCAACCTATTCTTAACCATAAAAGAAATACATCTAACAAAAAATTAATCTACAAACTGAGGTAAAGCATACAAATACAATTAAAGAGAAGCTTGGATGCTTATATTGGGCCCTAACCCAAGAGCTTCAGCCCTTTGAGGTAACTCAGTGCTAGCTCAAAAAGGGTTCCATCTTCATTATAAAAAAATAGCAAGATTACATAAAACTGTCACAAAATAGTAAGCTTGAAATTTGAGCAGAGTTTACATAAGCAAAAATCCAACCCTAGTGAGGCCCTAGGTCTCTCTACTTATACATCTGAAGATATCAATGGCTTCCTTAAAATCAGGGAAGCTTGGCTCCCAAAACTCAATATAACTATTAGTCATCCTCCACTTGCTCGGTTGCCTTCTAGTGCATGATTCGGCTGCTTGTACTCCGAGCTGGATAAAGGGGAATTCAAAGTGAGGAATAATAAATGAGGGGGATTCCCTCCTATAAGTCCTCTCCTTTGTCTACTTCGAGTTATTACTACCATTTGACCACTGGATCCTTGACTTTGACCTCAAAATCCATCAATAATCTGCATTAAATACATGTTAGACAACATGGAATCATAACTAACTCAACTCACTCTATAAGCATAAATATAATCAGAAAATCATACAATAAGCTAAGAGAATGGTTGATTTGACTAGGTTAGGAGGTAAAATGAGCCCGTATAATTACCCATTTATCAGGCTCATCAATTGGACACTAACTGGGATATGACATGTCTATTTCCTCAACATTATTATGCATTAAATTATTATCAGGTGAATTTATTGACGTTAAATTTAGAACATAAATATGTCAATCTGGGAACTTAAGCTTGGAGGAACTACACTATATGTGTGGAGGTATGGAAACTAATTGTTTTTTAAATTTAACTAATACAATAAGTATTATATCATGTATCATATGTTTTTCCTCTCTATATGATAGACTCAGGGACGCTTTACTTTTGTGAGAATAGCCAGGTTCCTACATGTGACCTCTAGATCTTGTCTTCAACAAATCTTACCTCTGCAGTTAGCAACAATATGATCCAAAAGGATATGCAAATTTTTCACATGTCATAGCTCATTCAATAATCACTTATCCTCCGACATCAACCATACATCTGGAGTTATAATGCACTTGGTTACCTTCAGTGAACAACTTTATTAACCTATTAGAGGCAACAAGAAATCTAACTATGGTGATCATTGGGTATTCGATGCAGGGCCCTTTCTTTCTTGACTGTAGCCTTTCTCACTCATAAAATGGATGATTTTCCATAATCAAGAAAGTTTGTAATGATTCAATATGTCCTTCAGTGGTTGATCTTACCCCTACAATCTTAAGAGAAATATGGGACAAAGTACAGTCAATTAGGCATTCAAAGAATAAGAGTCATCACATTATGAACACTACTACAAATACCTAATAATACCACACCAATAGAGCATGTTCTTAGAGCACATAAGCATGAATATCTAAGACAAAACAAGCCCAACTAGATAAATCAAACACTATTGTATTGAGTGTAGTTGGTTATATATTAACTATGTTCATATGAATAGAGGATATTAATGTATCCAAATCTATCATTATCATAATGGATTTATATATGAGACACAAAGTTTAAATAATGTTGTAGAGAATATATCTGAGTTATAAGCCAAGTACAATCGATATAGAGATTATCCACGCATACTTTATATACCATAGAATTGGCATCAATAACTAAACTCATATATCAAATATAGAAACCACAAATATGAAAAAAAATCAAATAAAATGTGATTATTATTTACAAAACATACTTATCACATCACACTGCATAAAATATACATAGATACAAAGAGGAAACACACTAGGTTAGTGGGACCTTTCCAACCAATAATGTTTCCCTAGGAAAGGATATTCAAATCACACCAAATCTGATACAAAGTGCATGAAATCAACCAAAAAAAGTCTTCTTATTATAGTCCACAAATTACATCGATAAAAACACATGCAGGGGCACACCCATTGATCTAATGAAATTATGTTTACAACATTAGGACAATCTTAACCCTTGTTGTTAACCTCACTCAGAGGCCAGGCTCTATTTTTATACATTGCGAGATACATAACAATAAAACTAAGACTTCTGGCCTAAACTAAGTAAAATGCAAGCGATCTAATGACTTCTATACATATTTAGAGCTATGGAATAATTAGATTCCAAACTTGAAAGGGGTGTGGCTACATTTTGGCACAATAAATCTGATACAAAAACATTGGATCCTGTCATATCTTGTTGATGGGTGATTACTGGCGTGGAATGCCAACTACATACTTGTTGTCAAATGTCTGTTTGGTCCAACATGTGGAAAAGCATCTTGGGGGTGTCGTCAAAAAGACCCATTGGATCGTTTTGAATATAAGTGCACACACCTATGCCAACCATGAAGTGTAGTTGTTGGAACTTGTATGGGTTTCCTGACATGCTTCATAACCTTTATTGGTGGCCCTAATTAGGATTAGTTCCTTATTTGAATTCAAAATCATAGACATTCAATAATAAATGAAATTTTACTATTGAATACTCTTTTGATCATAGTTTTCCTTAATTATGTGCTAGGGATGACTATATATGGGAAACAAAATGAGGGTTTGAAGGGGTCCAAAGGATCAACTAACAGTGAGGATACCATCGATTCTGAGCCTTGACAGTTATCACTAAGGTCCAATATGAATTCCCTCTCTTATTTTGGATACCTTATCCACTCAACTACTAACATTATCCTTTGAATTTAAGTTTATTTTTGGACGTTTCTTGCTATTTCTGAGTTAGTTATTACATGTCATGGTTACTACATTAGTTATAATTGTTTTTTATATCCACTTACTTTCATTTAACCCTATATATATATATTTTTTTTCCAATTTAGGTTCAACCACTCCTTTTTGTACTTTCTAGCTATTTTGGGAATGCTAACTAGTTAACTGAATGCATGCACAAGGGAACCCAACCATAGTTTGAATGGATTCTCTATCCTAGAGAGGATATTTATTGTATTCATATTAAATAATAATATCATATCATAGTTTCATGAGTAATTCAAATTATCTCTTGGTTACTTAATTTTGTCATCAATTTTGTTGCCTCTTCTCTCTTGTTTTGTCGTAGGTAGTCTAATATTTTGTCATCTTTGATCCTATGTTTGTGCTTGAAATCCAACAAGAAACCTTATCCAAAACCTTATCTAGAACCTTATCCTCTGATCTTTTTATCCTAGGAAAACTTATCCATTAACTCTTAGTCCTATTCTTGGAGTTTTTCCTGAGTAATTGAGTTAGGATTTTCATGTGTGAGTTTTAAGTTATTTTGACTTGTTATATCCTTATCCAAACCTATTATTGAACAAAGCTATATTTTAGACTCTATAACTCCATTTTTGACCTACTTAACTAGAACTAAGGGAGAGTTTCTTTTCTACTAGTTGTGCATGCTTAAGGAACCACACTTAGTGTAGATAGATCCTCTCTAAAATAATGTTATTTAATTTTACTAAAGTCAAGAAAAGTAATACAAGAAAATTTGAATTGGTCTTTCCGTTACTTTGTCTATTTGAGTGTTATTTAATTTTATCCTCTATTTTGTCTTGCAATTTCTAGTGTAATTATTTTATTACAACTAGATCTTGAACTTGTGCTTAAAATCTAACACTATTGGGCGCAGGATCCCCCAAGGGCAGTTTTGGGCTAAGAGCCCAGATTTTGGTCCAATTTTGTAATTCCAATGTAAAAACTCTGCATTTTGTGGGTGCGTAGTTGTTAAAGAGTCATAGGGTTGTTCGCCCTTATTTTGACAATGTAATGTCAGCTATAGAAGATCTACCCATGGTCTGTGGACCATGGGATTGTATAAATAGAGAGATGCTCTAAGTAGTTAAAACAATCAATAGGTCTAAGGAAGAATATATGATGTATGAGAGATAACTCTAAAGTGTAAGTTTAAGTTTTGAGTCGTAGCATAGGTAGAGGCTCTGCAGCTGAGCGGGCAGAGACCTAGTATTCCGTAGCTGAGTGCGCGGAGCCATGTAGCTTTGTGCATAGGGCGAGTCAAGCCTATAATCATATGGAAGTATTAATAAAGAGAAGTTTCTATCATTTCTGTGTCTTTATTTCTTGTTTATGCATATGTTATATTGGGTATGAATTTCACATATAATGCTTATATGATGTGTGAATGTGTATAACTGTATTGGTTAAGTGAACGCAAGTTAGAATATCTATTTACATGAAGATAATTAAGAGTTGTCAATAAGATAAATAAGATACTTAGTCTAGTTTGGGAAATAGCACAGTTCATTGCACTAGCAGCGCGAAAGGACTTGAGCCCCCGGTTAGGGTTGTGCGAAAGCCGATTGTATCCATTCGCGAAGATATTGAAGGATGGAACAGAGCGTGAAGTGACCTGCACGAAGGTAGGTCTAGTTGGAATAAATCCGACATCACAACTATCTCAAGGGTGTGGAAGCTTGGTTCCAGCGTCCCCCCATACTGCTTCGGGTGAGACTTCAGCCCGCCCTCCGCGAGATGATGCCGAAAGGGCTAGTAGTGTAGGGATTTGTTTAGCTACCTAACACTAAACTTGGGTCAGGCCCCCATAAGCCAACAAATGGTTCTGTTGTCGGGACCAGAATCTACATGAGAGATGTGTGATGTCGTATCACTGGAATCCAACTAAGAAAGAAATCGAAGGCTGGTTGGATAGAAGAATTCACGATGTAGGAGAATAGAAACCCATGATTGTCAAAAGAACAGTGGCTAGACAACTACTTGTATACAAAGATCCATGAAATATTTTTCACATCCTTCTCTACTGAGCTATACGAGTAGATCGTGAAGCTAGCAGATAGCCAAGGAAGGTGGAAGCTTGACGGTCCTATTGTGTGGACGCCAGATCTAATGCCAAGGTTGGAAGTATCGGAGGATAAGATCGCACACGCTATCGATCATTGGCTCGGTCACATTATAGGAGGATTTGTTACTGAGTTCGTAGTTGACACCTTAGTTAGCTACACTGAGGTAGAATGACACTTTCTCAAAGGACCTCGAGGTAAGTACGTAAAAGCTTTAAATACTTGGATTAAAATGATGTTGTGCGAAAAAAGGGTTATGCAGTTACCTTGATGTTCGAGGCTATGTGAAGTGGAAAGGTTTACAGGAATGAAGGAAATAAGGGTCTAGAAAATAGCCCCTTGATTTCACCTCCACGAGGGGACGGGGAAGATCTTGCGAAGGTCTCTCCGCGAAGAGGTATTCATTTGATAAGACAAAGGATTCTGAGAATACCACCTCCACTCACACCACCTCCATATTCACCACCATCACCTCCAATTGCACTCGTACCAACTCCACCACCATCGCGATATAGTATGGAAAACACAGTGAAGTTGCATGTGTTCAAAGATTTGGGAAATGAGGATCCAAACCAATTCTGGTTTGTTGTAAGGGTTGTATGGGAAGCGCAAGGTGTTACAGATGACCATATAAATAAAGTGACATTGGTTAGTGCCTTGCAGGATTGTGCAATGACCTGGTATATTAAGTACTCCAATGATAACTCAAATGTGAGAGTCACGGATATCCAAACAATGCTAAATAGGGAATTTAGCAGGCCTAAATTTGAAGCACAGTTGATTGTGGGATTCAAAGAGATCACGATGCTACCAGGCGAGACTCCTTGGGAACTAGATAAGAGGCTGAAATGTACGATTCGTGAAGCCAATATGAATCTGATAGATGGGCAACATTGTGAGTGGTTTGTAGCTTTGCTACTAGCACACTTAAGGAGTGCGCTATCGCAGGAGAAGATAACAACTCAGGAAGAGGCCTTGGAGATTTCCATGAGGCTAAATGAGACCCCAATGCAACATCCTAACCTAGGAGTTCAGGAGATCTGCGCGCAGCTAAAGAATCTGTGCCTTGAGATGCAGAGTCTGAAACAGGATAGGACGGTTAGACTAGAAGTGCGTGAAGAAGTGTGGTGTGTGAAATGCAAGAGTCAGGGTCATGAAAAAGACCACTGCCTGGTCTTTACAAATTACCTCACTGGAGGAGGACCGATGCCTTTAAAACCAGAATCTCAAGCAGGACCTAGTGCGGTGCCTGCTCTGTGGTGCATGATCTATCAAATAGCCAGAAAACATGCCATAGATAAATGCCACCTGTTACTGAAGTATACACAAACTTCACAAGAGTTGTTCTGTAACTTTTGTAGGTCGGTGGGACATGACGAGTGTACTTGTGGAAGCTATGAATTGATGATGGATAGAACTCCTACCTACATAGTTCAGGTTGAAATGCAGCCTCTTGACCAAAATGCAAGGATGGCGCGGACATGATTTTAGGGGCGTGGATGAGGCCGAGGCAGAGGAGGACCCAGTAGAGGTCACAGAAAGTTGATTTGCTACAATTGCAGAGGGCTAGGACACTATGCCCATGATTCCACTAATCCAACGTGCCCAGCGTGCAAGTATTGCACATTGTTTGATCATGAGACGGAAGATTTTCCTACACTGATAGCTATGATACATGACAAAGGAGCGCTACAACCTCCCCCGACTTAGAACCCACAGATGATGAGGTCTAAGATGTGCGAGGAAGATTTGAACGTAAACCAAATTGGTTATTTATGGATTTCTTATGCAAGAAGATATCTAGCATATAAAAGTAGAGCATACACCAAACTTACAAAGAAGGTCAAAGAGGAAGGTATATATGAACTTGTTGAAAGAATTTTCCATGTCAATTTTGAAGATCAAACCTTTATCTCTATTTTCATGGATAGAATGGATCACTTCCTAAACCAAGATGATGTCGTCTACAATTTGTCATTTTTCCATGAATCCTCCTTGATTGTTTGATATATATTTTGGTAGGAAGTTCTTCAACTTGTTGGAATTATTTTTATTAGCATGTTATAAGAAGCATTACATAATGAAATTGGATGAAATATGGGAAAATATGATGGGTTTTCCTTTTTCAATGTGAGAGAAATAAAGGTCGAATTAGTGCATTCTCCAATTTGACTTGACCTATGAACATATCAAAGAATTCTAATAAAATCAAACTTTATATTATTCTAACAAGCTCTAAAAAAATGGATTGTGAATACATTTGGCTCAAGGGATTTATGAAGGTCCAAATCTCATATTGCCCTAAGAATCTCTTCTTTAAAAATTTCCTAAATGAACATTTCATTATCTCTTTGAGAAATTAATGAAGGAATATTATATGTCATAAGCTATGTTTCTTCTATCTCATCTCCATTATTTTCAATACATAGTTTTTTTGACAGTGCTGGACCCGCCAACATGTCATGGGATCTCCCCGGTAAGAAGTTCAAATTAGACCTTAGACTATTTGGTGTAGGAGTCCCAGCAGTGGGTCGTATGGTATCGCCTTAACCATGGTTTCACACAGAGGCAAGTAAGATGTCCCTGTTGGTAGAAAGGGTGTGACATATACATTAAGTCAAGGAAGGTGCATGAGTGGTACTTGTTATGCTCCTATACCAATAGGTGTCATATATCATGATTAACTTGATGGGCTATTTAGTATGTTCATACCTTTCCTTGTTGCAAAGGTTTTCCATATTGTCAAAAAATCAAAAAATTTAAAAAATGTAAAGAGGGTATACCCTAAAAGAAAAATCAAAGGGTAAAAAGAATAAGATGGTAAAAAAAGTGAAAGAACATGAACCCCACCAAAAGAAAGACCAAGGAAAGTGTGCAAGTTTAAATGCCACTACTTTTTACTCTTATGCAATAAAAAATCGTGTGTGGCTTGTAATTTATGCCACAATTGATGAATAGTCAAACAACTTAAGCTTGGCTAGTTCATATTTGAATTTTATGTTTTAGAGATAGAGAATAAGATCTGACCAAATAGTTTAATATTGGCAAATAGTAGATAGGTAGAGTGAAAAAAGGAGCTCAACAGTTTAATCTGAGCCCTTGGATGTAATAAGTGTAGACTTAGATAGGCATTGCCATGTAAAAGAACAGGAAAGTTTGATAAGGGTTTGCCAGTCTAAGTGCACCCTAATAAAGAAGTAAAAATGTTAGGTTAAAGTAGTTAGGGTAGGTAGATGATGTTGCAGAATCATATGTGATGGATAATGTCTCTAAATGTGTTAATCTTTCACTTTCATCACAAGGCTAAGGCATACAGTCATTGAAATAATTTCAAGCAAAGCAAAGTCAGAATAATTAACTCCCCTTCTCCTTTTCCCTAATTATTCTCTAATTTCCCCTATGTACTAAGGTATTTGCAAAATTGCAGGGGCTCAGAGCATTTCTCTGACTTCTGGAGGGACCGGACCCTCGACCCAATAATTTGAAAGCCTAAGTACTTAAAACCATTAGTCATTAATTTCATAAAGTCTTTTCCTTAGTAAAATCCTATTTTACTTAGGAACAATGCACAATATCACCTAAAAAACCCCTTTTTCCACTTTAAGCTTAAGTTTAAATGTATACCCGAAATGTTTTAACTCAACGCTTTCATTTCATTTATCATATTAATATCCGACTTATATTATATAAATCCCACACAATTTCACCCTTTTCCTTAATATTTAAATATATATATAAATCCCAAAATTTTATATACCCCACCCCTTTGGTTAAGTTATAACCAAAAATACATCTTAACCGGGATTAACTAGTTAACCCGTAACTAGCCTGCTGCATTAGTAAGGAATTAATTAACCCTCACAGTTAATTAAGAACCTCTCCAACCTATCATATCACCCACGATACAGTTAATTAATCCTTAATTGTGTTGGGCCCACCTTTGTTAAACCCCTTCATATCGCACCTCCCTTCAGCCGTCCGATCACAACTCCCACATCTGATGGCTATTATCAATATTGCACAGCCCTCCATGACCGAGAGTTAACGCGTGATCACAAAGTGGTTTTCGTACAGTGCCTCTGCCACGTGTTGCTAAAACCTATGGAATCGCTGGCTCTCGGCTCATTACCGCCCCCCCTCCAAGAGTGGTGTGATAGAAACCGCTTACCACCTTCTACTAAATGACAAAATGTCTCATCATTTAGTTGTCGCTAATTGTCATTTTCATTCACCCACCAACACCAACCATTTACCTGTTTAAACACAAAAACTCCAGTTTTTCTCATTTTCACTTGATTGTGCAGTAAAACCATATGTAACCCAGTTGTGTCACCTAAAGCCTATGTTAACCAATTTGAGCATGGTTTTACCTCCCAAAAATCATTCTGGATTCACTCCACAAACCTCTTAAGCTCAAATGAAACCTTTTTGACCACCCCTGAAAACCAGTGCTTTCTTAACAGTTCATTTTGTTGTATAGGTGATCAGAAGTCCACAACCTTGGATAAACAGTCTTAATACTAGTCATAAGACCTGTTTACTCCAAGATTGTTATCAAATCTATTCAAACAGAGATGGAAGATAAAACATACAGTAAAAAGACACAGTAAAAAATAGTCAAAAGAGTATCAGGATTAAAGAGTATCATATTGAAGATTAATTCTTGTAAATCAGCTACCATGAAGATAAATAGCAGGTAAGACAATTACAAAACAGAGCATACAAATTCATGTCAAATTGAAGACAGATGAAAAACAGAGCGGTAAAAGTAAAAAGTAAACAATAAACAGTAAAAGTAAACATGAAGAAATTACGGGTTAAAAAAATATGAAAAAACTTTCACCAGCTACAATGAAGTTTATCCAAAGTAAAAGTGAAAAACAGTCAAAAGAAGTTTAAGGTTAAAATATGAAATTAGAGCAAAAATGGTACATTCTTCAGAAATTTCTTGTTTAAGTTATAGTTTTGCATAAACTATTGTGGGCAATCCAAGAATTATTTCAAGAAACTAGAGGAGGTGTTTTCTCTTAATAGGCCAGTATACAAAAACCTATCTCAATTTTTACACAGGTATTACCAAGAGGTAGATAAGTGCATGTCTTCATAGCCTATTTTTTCAGTTTGTGAAAAGTCCTGTTTTTGACATCTTTTGCAGAGAATATTGTGAACAGCTGGAGATGAATTTTGGAAAACAGAGAGAGTTTTATCTGAAAAAAATTCCTATCTACAAAAACCTCTTTCAATGTGTACATATCTATTACGGATAGAGATATAAAAGTGTATCATTGGACCCTAAGTTTGCAGAATTTATGGGGCAGAATGCACAAAGGAAGGATGCAGTTAGTGACTGGGATGCCTCATCAACTAAGAGTTGCTATCAAATTCGACTCTCTCTTATTTGTCACCATAAATCCATAGAAATAGTGCCAAATAGATTCATTAGTTTTGAATGTCCTTTATTTAAGTTCTATTAATGTAAACAATTGGAGATATTTGTGAAACTAATCTTGATATTTTTTCAAGATATTTTAGTTTACAATTAGTATAAATACTTCTTCATTTGAAGTATTTTGGAGTGGATTCATATACATTGCTGTAATATTGGTTATTTTGGAATAAAGTGCTGATTGGACCAAACTTTTGCATGGCTTGCTGGATAAAGAATTGAGGTAAAGGACTTTCCACATATTTCTTGAATCAAACACCGGATCAATAAGTTCTCTATACCTTGTGTTTTAAATATGTTTCATATCTGAATGATAAAAAAAAAGAGTAATTCGAAATATGCTTGATTGCACTCTATTTTCAATCATTATTATTCTCTATTTTTTCTTCTGAATTAGGATAAACAGTGAAATCTTAATTTCTCCTGTTTTCTAGTTCGTTCATTTTGATTATTTATTAAAGAATACTTAACTGCTCTTTATTAGTAATCATTCAAGTTCCCATTTTCAAATAGGTTGAAGGATTCTTAACTGCCCTTCACCCATTTTGAAACCATTCCATTTATTCTAAGTCTTTATTTGTTCCCTGTTTGACCATCTTGCCCTTTGAAACCATCCTTTGTTAAGAAACCTAATCTAGTTAAGCCATTTTCTTTGACTCCATTAGCCCAATGGCCTAAGCTAATCAATACTACCCCTCTGCTATTGAATCTCACCACCCAAACTAAAAAAAAACTCCTAAACTTCACAACTAGCCTAATATCTTTGAAAACAAAGCTAAAACTTAAAGAGAGAGCCCTCTCTGGATATAGATTGGCTACATTCTGTATCTAAAAGCTGGTTTATGGTTACCTCGGACCCCTTTCCTCTTCCCAACAACTTCAAGGAAAGTCTGAGTGATAATAGTACTAACACACAAAGGGTGAGGTGAGTGCACCCCTTGGAAACCTGTGAAAGCACGTAGTTAAGAAGGGAACACACGAGAAAAAATGTATCACAACATGGAATGCAAGTAAGCTAGCAATCCAAAGTGATGGTTAAACCAACAACATATTTTAGTAAGATTCATATATATATATATATATATAGAAAATAGCTACACATGCATGCATAAGAAAACAGATACATATATCATTTAGAGTAAACAAGATAGCTAAAATACAATATGACATATGCATGAAACGTGATGGCTCTATTATATTAAGAAGTGTAAGTTCCATTCATACAATACAACCATGACCAACCACTAGTTCCGATAGCGGAATGTTACAGTCACTATCGCTTGCTCCTCAAAGAGATATAATAGCTCTACACATCGGAGAATTCAAGGCTCGTTACAATACTATCCAAGCTCTCTCTAAGATGCTCCTATCAGAAGTTTGGCTAATCAAAAGCCTATATAATGAGTTATGAGGGACTATATATAGAAACGGGTGGGGTGACCCTTGACATTACCCTTTGTAACAGTTCATCTACCCTCATGACTCTTCATCTACTCTATTACTGTTACATCCAACTATCAACACATGAAATTCCACTTGACAAGACATTACATACAATCTGCACATGTACCCATGTGAGAAAAAATAGGCTTGACCAGGCCATGAAAGACATCACTATGACTCAGACAATTGTGGGAAGACTCGCTCTCCGTCATCTTCACAATGGTCGATAGTAGCAAACTGATGCCAAGCTCAGTTGTCTGCGATGGTGTCTGTGTACTCTAAGGTGACATATTTATGGAAACAAAATCTTGTCTCCATAGAATTCGAGTACACTAATCAAGCTCTTCTATCCAACTCGTCTGATAACATGTGCATCATTTTCTTGAGTGTGACCAGGCCACTGACATACTGATGTATGGTGTCTGCACTAATCACCAAGTCTAGGCTGGTGGCTATGCGCATCAACTCGTCAAAGTATGAGTCAAGATCTAGTCAGACCTGTGCCTTTATCTTTCCTTGGGTGAGTGTCCCAATAGATGGGATAACATGTGTGCGAACAACAACATCCATGCTCTTGAATACCTGTACATGGGAATCCTGAAAACTAGTGATGAGTTGCGGGAGATATTCATAGTTCCAGCTTTTACTCTGGATGCGTGCCTTCAAATTGAATGCTCTAGGCTTCATCATCTTGGGAAAGTGTAATGGGGATCCCTTGTATCTCATTTTCCATGTTTGCATGTAATCAATAGTAGCATGCACATTTGATAACATACGTGCTATCCTCACACATCGCTGCTTACAACCGTTGATATGGACAACTGGCTTATGCACGACACCAAACTTGGAATACAAAGCCCGCATGACTGTGTTAAGGGATAATACTTCATCCAATATTTCCTTCTTCAACTATGCTCGGGTGAATACTGTAACCAATTCTCCTCCCTGCTTGGCTGTCTGTAACCCTTAGCTATTCGCTCGTTCTTTGCTATCAAGAAGTGAACACTCGAGCTAGTGGCTTTAGCATATGCTCTGGTAGTACCGACCAATGTTGTTGGATGCTTGTGCACATCAGACATGATCACTCATTCCTCAAACTACGCAGGAGATGTGTGATGATCCATAGTGGACACTCTGTGAGATTGCAAAACTCTATGTTGGGACTCATCGAACGAGATGTTGTGCATCTATCCCTTTGTATTGTCTCCAAGGATCTCAGTGTCTCCTTGGTTGCTTGGGACTTGCTCCGCTTCCCGATCTGGTGAAGTTGGTGGGTCAACGTCTTGGTGGTGAGGTATGAGGTCTATGTCTTGCTCTAACTCCTATTGCTTCATATCTGTATCCATTTGCTCAAGTTCTTGCTCAATATCTTGAGCAAAGTCCTACTCCTGCGATTTCTCACATTGTCTGCTTGGTGCCAGCTGTTCGGATGAGCCGACTACCTATATGGGCGCAATTTCATATGTCTATACACATTACACCCCTACTGTACATGTTCTTGCTGTGCTTCCTTCTCCTGTCTACGTAACTCCCATTATCCTTACGGAGTTACTCCTTCAACTCATGTAACTCCTTCTCTATTTCCTCCATTCTCATTTTTTCTCTCTGCCTTTGCACTTTCCTCCTATCATGCTGTTTCCTCTTCACCTCTATTGCCAAAGCTACTTTCTTCACAAGTGGGTTTGCTCAGAACTTACAACTTTGTTCCTCCTCCATGCTATTGACAATCTTCCTCTTGCCTTTGTCATGCAGTGGTATTTTTACCTTTGGAGGGTGGTTGTAGCCACTACAACACTTGGTGACATACTGGTAGAACTCCATCTCTCTGAATGGACCTTGTTTGTGAAAAGCAAGTTTAACACCTCTGGAAGTATTGTTTAGTTCTCTGTTTGTCTTGGTTTCCACACTTACTTTATTATAAGATGTATCATATTCCAAGCTCTTGGTCTGTCGACACACATTCCAATCCAAGCCAACACAGTTGTTTGGATTGGGGATGAGGGGTATATTGGTGCACAAGTAGTATAGTTGTCAGAGTCTTAGTTTCATCTTCACTGTTGTTTTGCTGCCAACAGGCATGGACAGTACCTTGAGGGAGTCACGCAGGAACACAAGCAATGCTGCACTGCAAGTGAGCATGGTCATCACCCCAGTGGAGTTACTTGCATCACCTCTCTCCATAGGAAGCCTTTCTCTTCTTTCACCTTATTCATTTTTCATTTTAAAATTTTTCACTTTTCATTTTTTCATTTTTTATAATTGTGCATAACACTTATTCATTTTAGAGGTGGAAGAGGGATCCCAACTTATTCAGAGTAGAAGAGGTTGTTCCTTTAGAGAAATAGTTTATGTATACCTCTGACGTGCTTGTTAATGTTTCCCCCCTCACCTTACTCTACTTGACTGGGCTGCCAAGGGTTAACTGGAAAACAATTGACTAGAGTAGGTGACACTAGTTAGTACGCAAGCATTGTGTTTTCACCAAGGGTCACTTCGAACAATATGTATTTTCCATTGATGTATCATGGAATGAAGATAACAAGTTCTTCATACAAAGGTAGGATGATAGATAACCAAGTAGTGATAGCTGCACAAGGCCCCTTGTACTTTACCCAACTTGTTTCAAGAGTCACACATGGTTTCGTGTGCAACTAACCTATGAGATTAAAACAAGCAAACAAACATAAAACAAAGAAGAAGCAGAAGTAAATGTGAAAGCAAAGTGGAAAGAAAACAAGCAAGTGGACAAAGAAATGTGCGAGGTAAGTAAGAAAACAAGCATGCAAGCAAACAACCAAAAGCAAACACTACTAATCCTAAGCTAATGGTACATGGGCCTGATCACATGAAGTGATACTTCCAATGCAGCCACCGGTGCATTGGTTGATCCATGTTGGTGAAGGCATGGTCCTTGAGAAACATAGATGTGCCAACCAGCAAACAGGAAAGATATAACAACGAAGACAAACACACTCCAAGTTTCAATGTGTCCACAGGACATAAGTGAGTGCAAGTGCATGACATACAGTCTGTGGACTCATCGTGGTGTTGTGAAACACTACGTGGAGCTATGAAGCATACGTATACTCTTGATTGTGACATGCAAGCAAACGAAAGAAGAAAAGACAACTTGCGTGGCACATGTGTGAGTGCAATGTAAGATTCCTCTAATGCATGAGAAATGGGATCATGTAGTTCGAGTGGAGGAAGCATGATCTGTGTTAGATTGATCTTCAATGCATACAAATGAGTGATGAGGAGCCTTTGGTGTTTCAACAATTTCTTGATCAGAAGTGAAACCAACCTCAGGACAGTGAGGGCCTGACATAATCATCAGCTCAGGCTAAAGTGCCTCAACAGTTTGGGGGGTTTTGACTTCGTCGATAGATATATGATCATAAATAGGTGGCTTCAGAAAATCAACTGTGATAGAATCATCATCATGATCAAATAAGAGAGTGAATAGATCACGACAGTTACGATTAGAAAAATCGATGTTTTCATCGACATCCTCATGATTTGATGAATCAAACAAAGGGGTAGATGAGAAGCGGACAAATTCACCCTTTATGTTTCCAGAAAAATCAGATGAAAATTCAAGTGGATTTTTAATGAATAGTTGGTCCTCTCCATTGTCAAATGATGGAATGATATTCGGTGTGTCTTGTGAATGATAAAAAATGGGTGCATTTGTAGATGGAGATACACATGTGAAATCATGGATGGAAGGTTCACCAAATATGTCAGGAAAGAACGGAGGAGGTTCAGACAGAAGGGAGTCATCCTTCACTGAGTGTTGATTCTCAAGCTCCCATTTATACTCTTCATGAATGACAGCGCATGTTGGTTGTGCAACACCAACTCCGTTGGTGGCTTGGTCCTCATTCACAAGAAGTGTAGAGTCCAGAATGGAAGAACACAAGACAATATCATTCTGATGATCATCCGAGTACAAAGACGGAGGTTGAGGTACAAAATGCATATGAAAACTCAATGAACTCACAACCAAATATCTCTGAAAATTAAGCGAAGTGATGTTGGTAGGATGTGACAGTTGAATATATGTGTGTGTCTATTCTCCTACATCACTTTTCAATGGTGGAGCTGTTTGATGAGGGGACGATGAACAATCACTAGTGACAGTGACTGTATCCATCTATGATTACGTAGCTCCATCATTGAAGTATGCTGAATGAGGCTTGGGCTCAAATTTATTCTTGAGATGGAATAATTTGTTAAGACAATATTCAAATCTATCCCAAAGATAAGGAAATTCCATTTGCCTTTTCAGAGCTTCAAATTGCGAAACATGGAAGTGATGCCAAAAATCCATGGGCGATTCATGTGGGGCCTTCCATTGTTGTAATAATTTTTGGTCAAGAGGTTCTGGATTAAAATGATGGAAAGTAGATTTAATGAGATCACAAAACTTCTCAAGTGAGTGCACGCTGTCAGTCGGTAGGCTACAACACCATCGTAGTGGGGATTCGCGAAGTGTGTATGCAAGAAGCAGACTGGCCTCTTCTTCAGAACATCCATCTTCCTCGTCAAGCATGGAAAGGAAGTCCTATAAGAACAAAGGCCAGACCACTTTAACTTCACCATCATATGGGAATTCGGACAAGAGATCAAAAGACTTCCTCATGATGTTGAGAGGTTCATCATGCGAAAAACATCATGGAAGGGTGAGTGTAACAGAATCCATGATAGCTATGCAAAGGTTCAAAATAGGATGAGAAGACACAACTTGTCATCTGGCCCTCCTTCTAGTGCCTGAAATCTTGACGGTGCTGGACCCACCAACATGTTAGGGGATCTCCTTGGTAAGAAGTCCCCATTAGACCTCAGACTATTTGGTGTAGGAGTCCCAGCAGTGGGTCGTACGGTATTGCCTTGACTGTAGTTTCGCATAGAGGCAAGTAAGGTGTCCCTCTTGGTAGCAAGGGTGTGACATATGCAGTAAGTCAAGGAAGGTGTATGCGTGGTTCTAACACACAGAGAGTGAGGTGAGTGTGCCCCTTGGAAACCTATGAAAGCACGTAGTTAAGAAGGGAACACACGAGCAAAGATGCATCACAACATGAAAGGCAAGTAAGCTAGCAATCCAAAGTGATGGTTAAAGCAATAACACATTTCAGTAAGATTCATGCATACATATATAGAAAATAGCTACACATGCATGCGTAAGCAAATAGATACATATATCATTTAGAGTAAACAAGATAGTTGAAATACAATACGACATATTCATGAAACGTGATGGCTCTGTGATTTGAAGAAGTGAAGTTACAATCATATCATATAATTGTGACCAACCACTAGTTCCAACAACGGAACGTTACAGTCACTTCCGCCTACTCCTCCAAATACATATACTAGCTCTTCACAGTGGAGAAGCCAAGGCTGATTACAATACTTTCCAAGTTCTCTCTAAGATACTCCTATCGGGAGCTTGTATGACCAAAATCCTATACAATGAGTTATGAGGGACTATATATAGAAAAGGGTGGGGTGGCCCTTGACATTCCCCTTTGTGACGATTCATATACCCTCATGAATCTACTCTATGAATGTTAAATCCAACTATCGACACTTGAACTTCCATTTGATAAGAAATTACATACAATTTTCACATGTACTCATGTGAGACAAAATAGGCTTGAGCAAGCCATGCAAGGCATCACTATGACTTGGACAATTGTGGGAAGACCAGCTCCCTAACATCTTTACAGTGGTCGACAATAGCAAACTGATGCCAACCTTGATAGTCCACAATGGTGTCTGTGTACTCTAAGGTGAAGTCTTTCTAGAAACGAACTCTTGCCTCCATAGCATCCGGATACACTGCTCGAGCTCCTCTGTCCAACACATCTGATAACATGTGCATCATTGTCTTGAGTGCGACCAGACCAGTGACATACTAATGCATTGTGTCTGCACTGATCACCAAGTCTGGGCTGGTGGCTATGCACATAAATTCATCAAAGTACTAGTCAAGCTCCAGTCAGACCTGTGCCTTTGCCTTTTCCTGGGTGAGTGTCCCAATAGATGGGTGCACACAACAACATCCATGCTCCTAAATACCTGTGCATGGGAAGCCTGCAAACTAGTGATGAGTTGCAAGAGATCTTCATAGTTTCGGGTCTGACTTTAGATGTGTGCCTTCAACTTGAATGTGGCTTCATCATCTTGGGAAAGTGTAATGGGGCTCCATTGTATCTTATTGTCCATGTTTGCATGTAATAAACAAAAACATGCACATTTGACAATATATGTTCTCTCCTCGCACACAGTTGCTGCTAACCGTTGAGATGGAAAATTGCCCTATGCATGGTACCAAACTTGGAATGCAACACCCACATGACTGTGTCAAGGGACAATACTTCATCCAATAATTCCTTCTTCGACTTTGCCCAGGCGGATGTTGTAACCAGTTCTCCTCCCTGCTTGGTTGTTTATAACTCCTTAGCCATTCACTCATTCTCTGCTATCAGTAAGAAAACACTCAAGTTAGTGGCTTCGACATAGCTTTGGTAGCATCAGCCAATTCTGCTGGATGTTTGTGCACATAAGATATGATCACTCGTTCCTTAAATTTTTCAAGATATGTGTGATTATCCAGAGTGGACACTCTACGAGATTGCACAACTCTATGCTGGGACTCATCGAATGAGATGTTGTGCATCTCTCTCTTCAAATTGTCTCCAAGGATCTCAGTGTCTCCTTGGTCTCTTGGGACTTGCTCCGCTTCCAGATCCAATGAAGCTGGTGGGTCGACCTCTTGGTAGTGAGGTATGAGGTCAATGTCTCACTCTAACTCCTTTTGCTCCATATCCATATCCATCTACTCAAGTGCTTGTCCAATCTCTTGAGAAATGTCCTACTTCTGTGATTTCTCACCTTCTCTGCTTGGTTCCAACTATTCGGATGAGTCGACTACCTATATGGGTGTAGTTTCATATATCTATACATGTTGCGCCCCCTTCTATACCTGTTCATGTTGCGCTTCCTTCTCTTTTCTGCGTAGCTCCTGTTCCTTCTGGAGTTTCTCCTTCAACTCATGCAACTCCTCTGTTTCCTCCATTCTCTATTTTTTTTCTATGCCTTTGCACATTACTCCTATCGCGGTGTTGCCTCTTCGCCATTATTGCAAAAGCTTCTTTCTGCACAAGTGGGCCTGCTCGTAACTTGTAGCTTTGTTCCTCCTCCGTGATGTCGACAATCTTCCTCTTGCCTTTGTCGCAAGTTGTTATGTTTACCTTTGCTGTTGCTGCTACTACTACTCTTCGGGATGTTGCTTCACACTGCTTTGCTAACCATTCCACAATGATGCCGACCGGTTCATTAGGCCTGGAGAAGTTGTGACAATATCTCCATGGGTCCTCCTCCACCCAATGACACACCCTGTGGATCCACTAAAACTGTACTCTCATGCAATGATCTTTTACAAAACAATGTCAGTGTCGAATGGATATTTCTTGATCTCCTCTTCTTCGACATCCGTATGCTTGAAATTATATATCTTGTATAACCCAATCCACAATGGAAGAGCAGGCCAAGGTTCCTTCTTCTTCCTATGCAACCTAGCTGACAGTCATACCGAGATGTGGTATGATACTTCCTGCATGATGAGCTTGTCCAAGAAATACTTTGGTAGAACATGCAGAGGCCCCTTCGCATTGTACATCTGTATGAAGGTGTGTGATGGTGAGGCATACCAATCTTCTAAATTGATTAGTGCCTCCATTGTTTCCTTTGACATGCAGGGTGGATCCTGTTCAAATATCATCTTATATATTGGGGTGACAAAATGATATGACAACTGTGTGATAACTCCTCTGAAGTTGCATTCGGACAACATTTTACAATAAGTGTTCACAGAGGTCTCCGCCGATGTCCATGCCCACTTCAAGCTCGGGAACTCCTTACGGGCACAGAATACATCCAAGATGTAAGAAGACATGTAGATTTCTATTTGTTAACCTTTGGGAAGAGGTCAAGCTCTTGCTACCTATTGCTTCAGCCGGTGAGCCAACATGTCAGACCAATTGCATGCTTTGCCTTCACTGGCCAGTTGGACCAACACGATCACACAACTCTGCAAGATGGTTTTTGTGCTTTCTTGGCCATACAAGAAACATGAAAAAATGACCAAGTATTGATGCAACTTCTACAATATCTTCATCTTGTAAACTTGGTTGCGTGTCATCCTGAATTGAGCCGGTTCCTTTACCCAGGTCTTCAAGATTGTTGAAAAATGGCAACAAGAAATGCTAAAAATAGAAGTGCTAAAAATAACAATGCTAAAAATAACAGTTTGGTTACCAGTGCTAGATTGGGAAACAGGGAATGAAAAATGGAAGTGCTAAAAATAACATTCTATTTTTAGCAGTTCAAGATGGATTCCTATTTTAGTCAGTCCCTGGACTAAAAATAGGAAGTAAAATTCGAATTTGAACTTAAAAACTGCTTGAAAATAAATTAATTAATTCTCCATGAGTTAATTAGTTGTAAAAAATAAAAAATGAAGTCTATGTGAGGACATGCAACAATTTATCTATTAATTGAGGAATTTATCCATCGGTTAAAGAGATAAGGATGAGTTCTAATTTGAGTAGTAATTAGTTTGCTCAGTTAACTGAGTCAAGTCCAATTATATTTGATTTAAACAATTTTTTTAAATTAAGTTCAGTTAGTTAATGCATGCTTGGATATAACTGCTGCACTTCAGATAATTGAAGATTCTCTCATGAATAACTCATGCATGTCAGTTCAGATAGATACCCAGTTGAGATTAGAGAAGGGACAATGTACTATTAGTTGGATGAATATTTTTCCTATAAAGGAAGCTCATCCATGATGAGGACTTATCTCCTTCAGGACTGTGTAGTTGGATCAGAGGTTAGTGAGTGTGTGAAGAGGCCAATTCACACAAGTGGCTACACTAGACCCCAATTAGAATTGTGCAAAGAAATAGGAGGCTTGGAGGGTAGACTAGAGGTTAGATAGCCTTTGACTATCTATGAGTAGCAGAGGTATTGTAGAGAGACCATGATAGCTTTTGAGTTGATTCTTTTTGTAATACTGGCTATATTTCCACTTGTATGATAATACAGAGTTAAGGTTTTAGGTTGAGGCTTTCCCTGGGTTATATCTTCTATGTTATGTGTGATTGATTCCTTTTTATCAGTTATATGTGTTCTTATTGATGTTGCTCATGTTCGATTAAGCTTCCACTAAATTGGTTGTAGAAGTAGATCAAGTATTTTGCTTTAGCCTATTGCATTATCAAGTGATCTACAGTGGGAATTTATAAAATGATATCCCTGTAGTTGGCATTGTCGTTGGGTATGCTGAAGGGTGTCTCCATGGTGATCACATGCTTTGACATATGGTACATCTGTTCATAATGTTGTGCCCTAAAGGTAGCAATCTCCATCCCATTGACACTGTTCAATATAATCATCTCAGGATCCATGTGCGAGACAACCCAATGTATCATGTCTGCGCATGGGAGCACGGGATACCTGCATGCAATCCGGTACAAGCCGGACTGTTGACATATACTTGGCGGTCTTCGAGGTCTTCCCCAAATGTGCTTGCAAATGCATCATTGACCTCTTTCCCTTTCATCTTGATGTCCTTGTCTACAATCAGCTTGGTGTCTTCATAGATCGACAAACTTGTAGACACTCTCTCAATTGCTACTCCAATTGCACTTCCGTCAGTGTCCTTTGATCCTGCTCTTTTGGAGGCCATTGATCCTAAAACACTGAGAGGTGGACGAATGCCTGCTAGATATGGAGACATGGAGACATGCATGGAAAGAAATCTGTCAACTAAAACCAAAGAAAAGTTAATGAATTCCATGCAACATAACTGGGGACTGACTGGCATGGATTGCATAATTTTTCCTAGGAGGCTGAGAGACTGGTTGATAGAACTGTGAAAAAGGAAGTCCAAACTGTTGAGAGGATGGCTGGCTACTGGAATTGCATAATGCACAATCCAGGCTAGCCTGATGGCTGCTGGAATTGCGTAATGCACAATTTCAGCTGGAAAGGATTGCAGGCCTAGTGACTGCATTGCACAATGTTCTGGGCCAGTAGTCACTGCCTCTTAGAATTGTGCAATGAAAGACTTGAGGACAGTCAATAGGTAGAAATGTGCATTTTATGGGAGGAAGGAAGAGCCTTCCCTCTTAGGATTGCGCAATGTTGTCTTGGTGAGGCAGAGTTTGGGCCAAGGTTTCCCAGACTTGTCGATGGTAAATTGAAAGAAAATGTGAATGTGAATGCATGGCGATACTGACTGTAAGTAGGAGTGAATGATCATGCATGTAAACATTGAATGCAATATTTAAAAGATAGACCAACATGCATGTGTGTGAAGCAAGTTACCGAATCGTCAACTATTAGTGCAAAATAGTGTCATGCATGCGAAAGCAATGAGATGCAAATGAAAACTAAAATGGTTCTAGTACAAGATAATATGCATTTAAATGATAGGAAGCATTCACAGAAATCAAGTAGATAGAACTCACACAATCCAAAACACAAAAAGCAATAGAAATGTTGCAAAATACAAGTTAAGCGGACTTATCCTGAAATAGTTGAGCTAGATGTGTCAAAGACTCATGGATGTGCTGTGGGATGTCAGAGCTCGAAGATCAATGTGAATAAGTGATCTCTGAAGCGTCGAATAAATACGTTTGAGGTTCATGACGTGCATGCCACAAATCTAGGAAAAAGTGACACTTGGAGGAAAGATTCTAAAACGATCTTTGCATGTAACTTCGGGCTACTAAAAATAGCTCCCTAAAATATAAGGATGCTTTTTACATGTTGCTTTTTTCTATTTTAGGAAAAGGTAACCCATGCATGCAAGTCAAGTTTTCTTGGTCCCGGGTGGAACCAGTCAACCTGATGGCACATGCAACAACCTACCTAACTGAGGGTAACTTTTGCACAGTTTATATGAGGAAGTTGGGTTGGATGCCTAGAGGGCTTGCATAATTTCTAGGCTGAGCAGCTGATTATTGCCTAGGAATGTGCAATTTCTGGGCTAACCACTCCTACTTGGTCAGATTACCCAGTTTTTCCACCGAAGGTTGATTGATAGGATTGCGCAATTCCTGAGCCCAGTAGGCTGCCAGTCAAGAATGCCTAATTTCTAGAGGGAAGGTTGGTTCCCCTCTAGAATTGCACAATTCCTTGAGGGAGATACTCATCCAACAACTGGACCACATCTAGGTAAGTAGCCTGTGAGGGGAATGCAACAAGTTGTCATGCTGCCAGAAAGCCACTAAAGCTTGTGTACTTGACAATGCAGGACATGTTGCTAAGGATGGTTTGTAGGGAGGCTCCAAAACGAAGCCAAGGAAAAATTTTGGTGGGTGGTTGTAGCCGCTACAACAAGTTATTCAAAAGAGAATAAGAATATAACTTTATTTCTTCATAGGATCAAAGAATTCTCATCCTTCTCTATGATTTCTATAACTATGTTCTTTTATATCCTTTCTAGAAAATACTCATGAAAAAACTTGATTTTATGGCCCCCAAATTTTAATCATAAGCTACATGAATTTAGAAAATAATTTTCCTCCTACAGTCTAAGTAGGTGTTGACGCTTGGATCAACACCCTCCAAAATGTTTCCTACACTTGAATTTTGGAGCCTACTTAGGATCTTATGATCTATTGATCCATGGTTCCTTCGAGGTTAGTTTATGTTTTGCAAAGTCTTTAAGTATTACTATTAGGATCTAACTATCAAATTCACTTGCTCACACATGATCATTCCTTGATGAATTCACAAGCACATCTACCTTTTGCAACATCAGATAGGCATTGCACAATTCTTGAAATTAAGGCTTGTGTAGTCCCTAGAAATAGAGTTTTCACAATGCTCTATTACAGTGCCTGCACAGTCACTATTGATAGTGAATGGGTAGTAGATAATGACAATTCATTGCACAACATATGTCAATAGAAAGTGTGCACTTTCTATTGACATATGCACCCCACAAGTATCCCTAATTCTGTTGTCATCTCAAGCTTCTTCCATGCATCCTTTGTCACATGGAAATATATCGATGAGCCAAAGATCTTGAAGTGACCCACATCTGGTCTCTTACCGAAGAAAGATTCACTGGTGTCTTCATCCTAAGTATGCGATGCAGGCTTCTATTCTGAAAATAGACCATTGTGTTGCATGCCTCAGCCCACAACTAAAGTGGTAGGCCTTGTTCATGCAGCATCACCCGTGCTGCCCCTAAAATCATTCTGTTCTTCCTCTCGACCACCCCATTCTGCTGTGGGTTATGAGGTACCTTCATCTCTCATTTAATTCCTTCCGCTACATAGAAGTCCTTAAACTCTTGAGAGACATACTCTCCACCGTTGTCTCTTCTCAAGGCCTTGATCTTCTTCCCTGACTCTTTCTCAACCAAAGCTTTGAACCCATAAAACTTTGAGAAGGTTTGGTCCTTCTTCTACATGAAATAAATCCAACATTTATGAGAAAATCATCAATGAAAATCACATAATACCTTTGCTTCACTATGGATGTCATCGAGAATGGTCCACACAAATCAAAATGAACTCGCTCTAAGATCACTTCTGCTGGATTGTCTCAATCATGAAAGGAAGAATTGGTGTACTTTCCCATGTTACAACATTTGCATGTGTCAACTTGCTCAAGTTTACCTTTGGGAAGTCTAGTAGAGATTTGCTGCATTATCTTCAAGGCCGCATGATGCAAATGGCCCAACCGCATGTGCCATAACTCGCTAATGTCTTGGCATTGCACCAATTCTGCTTTTGAACTCAATTTTGCATAATCATCTACCTCTAGTTTATAGAGATTCTTCACCCGAATCCCAATCCTCTTGGTCTGACCCATGGCTATGTGTCTTAGGAACACCTTTCCTTTACTAAAGACAACATCGTAGCCATTTTCCTCCAACATCGTGACTGATACCAAGTTCTTCTTCAGTCCAGGCACATACTTCACATCAGTCAAGGTGAGAGGAGATCCATGCTCTCTCTGAAAAGCAACTGTGCCTTCTCTTGAAACACAATACTTTCCGTCGTCACCCATCTCTATGCACATCTTGAGGTCTTTCTCCTGCAAGGTACTGAATAAATTGTTATCACCGGTCATGTGGAATGAGGCTCCACTGTCAAGATACCAAACACAACCTGCCATCGATGACACCATGAATATAACGAGGGTAAAGTCCATTTCAAACTGAGAGGCCAATGCCTCACCTTTGGATCCTTTCGAGGATCCCTTCTTGGAATTCTTCAATGGGAAATTAGTTTCATAATATCCCATCTCATAACAATTAAAGCATCTCACTTTAGACTTGTCAACTCTTTTCCCTCCATGAGAAGAATTTGATTTGGAATGGGAAGCCTTCCCCTTCCCTTTCCTTTCCTTACTTGCTAAGGATAGATTTTCCTCATCATCATTCTTTGATGAAGAACCATCTCATGTGCTCCTCCTGATGTCCTCCTGCATCAGATCCGACCACAGTCATTCCCAATTCAACAATTTCTCCCTTCCATCCACAGAGTCTTGGTAGCTATTCCAGCTCTTTGGAAGGCCGAGGAGAGCGAGGCTCACCATATCATCATTGGCAGTAGTTATTCCCACACTACCAAGCTCATTTCTACAGGTGGTGAGCTTGTTCAGATATGTGGAAATAGTATCGCCCTTCTCCATCTTGATTTTCTGAAGCTTGTCCTTGAGCGCCAATTTCTTATGGTCACTACTATTCTAGTAGAGGTCCTTCAATGTCTTCCAAATTGAAAACAGAGTATACATCCCATGGAGACTCGAGACAATATGGTCTTGAACTCCCTCTAGGATGATCTGTCTCGCCTTCGCTACAAACTTCTTCCACTCAGCCAAGTCTTGTGCATTAGCCGCAGTTGGCTTTGGGATTTCTTGATCAATGAAATCATTCAAGCCATTGTCTTCTAATACAACTTCCATTCTACCTTTCCATGCTATGTAATTCGAGCTGCTTTCTAAGGCATAATCGAGTCTCAAGCCATACAGTATATAGTTTCACCCACTTAGGAAAGCTAGCCAGGATATGATTTGTTTACCATAATACCTGAAACCCTGCTGTCAGAAGATTTCAACTCCCGACTACGTGTGGTGGAGTGGAACTCCCCTCCTTTTTTTCGATGTTATGTGAAATCCATGGTAACTTTCATTCATTGCATTAATAAGTTTGATGTACACTAGATTACCTTTCTTTCTGAGACATTTCCCACCAGACAGAAAAGAATATTTGATTTCTCCTCAATCTGGACGCCATTAACCAACCTGAAGTATGATATGAATTCGATTTGTATCTACAACCTTGAACTTAAAACTTCAAATTCTCTTCTCAATATATTGTTCATAGCTTTGATAGCCTTTGCTCTGATACCATGTAGAAATTCTTACTGCAGATTAACCTAATAATGCAATATGCTAAAGAAAAATACTTTAAACTACTTCTACAATCAAAAATTTTATAAGCTTAATATATTTCAGAAAGATCAAATGAAACACATATAGCCAGAAGAAGAATCAATGCACATGAAACACAGAAGAATAATCAGGGGAAGGCTTTAGCTAAAAAACCCACTATCTGTATTATCATACAAGTTGGAAATATCTCAGAATTACACAAAGCTTTAGCTCTCACAGCTAGCCAGCTCTCAATACAATCCTAGATGTTCACAGGCAAAATAGGCTTCTCATAAGTCCTCCACACTACCCTTCGAGATCCTATTTCCTAGTGCAATTTTTCATGGGTGATCCTACTATTACCATGTGTAACACTGATCACTCACATTGATCTTACATCCTATAAAACTGCACAATCCTCAAGGAATGAATTCCTTTTGCATGCATGAGTTTTCCTTATAGGAAAAATTATGCAACTGATAGTACAATGCCCCTATCTTTAATCTCAACTGGGTCTTTCTCAGAATAGACATGCATGAGTTATTTAGGAGAGAATCGTCAGTTCTCTGGAGTACACTAGTTTGATCCATTCATGCATTAATTGACTAAACTCGCAATTAGTTCCTCAAATTGTTTGGAACTAATTTAAATGGACTTAACTCAGTTAACTGAGCTAACTAATTACAACTAAAATACAACTCAACCTTATCTCCTTAATTTAAAGGATAACTGTTGCATGACTTCACAAAGACTTCTAACTTGAATTTCTCCAACTAATTAACTCAGGATGAATTAATTAATTATTTTTCAAGCAGCTGGTGAGACTAAATTCGAATTTTAATTCTTAATTTTAATTCAAGGACAAATTAAATTTGGAATATTCTTGTTGCCACATTTCAACAAGGTTTCTCTACTGATTCCTTAAAAGTGGATGGCTCAACTCTACAAGCTCAAATGTTAGAACCATGTATCTAGTGTACCGATTAGGTGATCTTCTCTTCCTATGTTGTGAAGTGAGTGCTCCCACATTCTCTCTATCATCATGCAATAATCTCTTAGCTTCCCCAGTTCTTTTTCTACCTTCTCTAAATGGTTCCGCTTGAGTGGTTGTCTCCACTACCTGTTTCTTAATTTATGGCTGCTCCAAAACTTCCTAAGGTTCTTCCTTTAGAGATAAAATCTTCTACTATATTGAAACTAAAGCTCCCTCTCGAGAGAGAATGTCATTGCTTTCTCCTCATCAAACTTTACATCCCTTCACAAAAATGGCATTATTGGGGATGAAAAGTACACATAGTAGTTGTGAGAAGTTTCTGTGTAACCCAAAAATACTACCAACTCCAAGCTTCTTCCTTGATTCTTTGGAGACATGGAAGTAAACAGACGCTCCAAAAATCCTAAAGTGTGACACATATAACTTCCTCCACAATAAAGATTCCTTCGGTGTACTCATGCCAAGAATCCGATGAGGACTCCTATTCTGAGAATAGACTATTGTGGTGCATGCTTCAATCCACAAATGTAGAGGTAGGCCTTGGCATGCAACATCACCCTTGATTCTCCCATAATGCTATGGTTATTCCTCTCATCCACCTTGTTTTTCTATGTGTTGTGAGGTGCTGTCAACCCCTGTCGAATGCCTTCTTTTACACATAATTTTTTAAACTCATTCGACACCCACTCACCTCCATTATCGCTCTTGATAGCCTTCACCTTCTTGTTGGTTTCTTTCTCAACTAATAACTTGAATTCAATGAACTTGGAGAATGTATCATCTTTCTTTCGCATGAAGGAGATCCAACACTTCCGTGAGAAATAATCTACAAAAATAACATAATATTTGCCTCTTAGTGGAGGCTGTCGAGAAAGGTCCACAGACATCCGAGTGGATCCTTTCAAGGACTACCTGTGCTTTGCTGTCTTCATCATGGAATGTGGATTCTGCGTACTTCCCCAAGGTGCACCCTTTGCATGTATCCTACTTCTCAAGTGCTCCTTTGGAGAGGCCTGTGGTTATCCTCTACATAATCTTCAGGGCGTCATGATGAAAATGGCCAAGTCTTCTATGCTAAAGTTCATCGAATTTGTGGCACTACACCTCTCCACCTTTGTGCTTAATGAATCACAGTCTTCCACATCTATATTATACAAGTTTTTCACATAAACCCCAATTTGTTTCACTTGTCCTATGGCTACGTGTCTCAAGAATTCTTTCCTTTTGCTGAAGATCACATCGTAACCACGATCTTCCAAAATTTCAACATAGATGAGATTTCTCTTTAGGCCCGTAACAAACATGACATCATTGAGTTTGAGAGGGGAGCCCGACTCCCTCTTAAAGATGATTGTACCAATCCTAGTGGTGCTGTACCTTAAACCGTCCCCCATCTTAATGTGCATTTGAAAATCTTTCTCCTCCAAGTCACTAAAAAATCGCCATTCCCCGTCATGTGGAATGAGGCACCACTGTCCAAGTACCACATGCTCCCCATCATTGTGCTTGCCATACATGTGATAAGAGTGAAGTCAAGATTGAAATATGAAGCCAAAGCTTCACCTTCCACTCTTCCTAAGGTTTTATTGCTTGAATTTTTATGTGGACACTTCATGGCATAGTTCTCGAATTCATGACAATTGAAGCATTTAATTTTGGACAAGTTTTTCTTCTTTCCCCCTTGGCTGGATTTTTGTTTGGATTGAGATTTCTTCCCTTTTCCCTTCTTTCCCTTTCCAAACAATGCACAATTTCATTCATCCTCACCCTTGGATGAAGTCCCATCTCTGGTATTTCGCCTTATTTCCTCCCATACCAAATTATACCATAAGAATTCCCAATCTAGTAGTTTCTCCCTCCCATTCACCGAATCTTTGTAGCTATCCCAACTCTTTGGAAGGACTATAAGGGCTAGGCTTACCAAATCATCATCTGAAACTAGAACACCAACTCCTACAAGTTAATCATGGAATTCTATAAATATGCTCAAATACTGTTGAGTAGAGTCATTCTTATTCATCTTAATATTTCGAAGTTTATCCTTGAGCACCAGTTTCTTGTCATAGTTGCTACTTTGGAGAAGATTTGTCAGTGCCTACCAAATTTCATAAGGAGTTTCTTTCCCATGGATATTTGATACAATTTGGCCCCATACTCCCTCCAATATTAATCTCCTCACGTTGGCTACACATTTCTTCCATTTTGCTAGATCCTCGACATCATTTGATCCTAGTTTTGGGATGTCATTATCAACAAATTCCTTTAATCCATTGTCTTCCAGCACTACCTCCATGAAGTCCTTCCAAGAAACAAAATTCAAGCTTCCCTTAAGAGCATACTTGAGTCTTAGTCCATAGAAATCCATCCTTCTAGCTCTGAAGAATTTATGCTACACTGATCCTGTAAATTCAGTCCTCCTAACAAACAACTTCGATTTTTTTTCTCTAATGTGAATCCTGATCTATTTCCATGTAGAAATTATGGAATATATTTGAAAATTCTCATGAAATTTACTAAATCAAAAGACTCAAAACTACTCTACTTCTCTACAAAATTCAATTCACAATCGAGAACATAAATCATAAACATGAAATAAGAAATAACATACATACACAAAGATTTATCTAGGGGAAAGAAACTACTCAATACCCCTCCTATATGTATTGCATTAATCAAACAATAGAGATGTAATACATATGCTTGCTCAAGCTTGAGAACAACCTACAAGTGTATAGTCTATATCTCTGCCCGACTGACTCAATTTGGACAACACTTAGCCAAATTTCAAGCCCTCCAAGCCCCTATTTCCTTGTGTTGTTCCTTTAGGAATTAACCTCTATTATTTAGGTATTTTTGCCTCAATTTATTGTTCAATCCATAAGGTTGGATCTCTGATTCCATGAACCACATGTAGACATTGGAATAGTCTACAACTGATAGTACACTACCTTGGAATATCCATCTCAAATGGGTTACTCAAATTCTCTGCATGCATTATCTAATTTGGGATGATTGATTAGTTAACTGGATGATCACTAAGTTTGATTGAAGTCACACTACTCAGCTAACCTTCCACCAATTCCTCCAATAGTTAGAAATAGTTTATTTGAACATAACTTAATATAACTAAATTACATTTCAACAAATTAGTAGTCAATAATGTTGAACTGAACTCAAGATTCCTAGACTTGAATTAACTGAGTTAGTTGAGTGAAAAGTGCCATGTCACCTTAATTAACTACCTCCAAGAATTTTGTTGATGTGGAAATTCAAATTTTCTCTAATTTGACCAAGGCAAGGTCAAACTCAAATTTTCTTATTGCATTTTCATCATTTATGAAACCAGCTCACAAAAAGATAGAAAAGATAGATCAACACCTTAGAATTTAGCCTCTTCGAGGGGGAAACCTCCTTTACATTACATAAATGAACAATTCTTGGATGATTCAAATGAAAAAACCTCCTTTCTATATATAGGAGTCTAAGGAGTACAATATAACCCAATTGACCTAACAATAATAATATAAAGGCACTAAAATAACAATAGAGGGATTCTATGGGGCACAATAATAATAATATGGGGACAATATGGGCAAAACAATATTAATAAGGGATACAACTACAATAGTAATGGGGTAATCACTAGTATTATAGGGACCCAACATGCCCCTCTCCTTCAAAAAAGTGTTGTCCTTAATGCTCAAGTAGTTATGGATGCTTCTGTATAATTCTCATCCTCCCATGTGGAATCTTCAACGGATAAGTTCTTCCACTTGATAAGATACTCCGAAATTGATCGATTTCGTAGCTGTCGAGTTCTTATTTCTGTGACTGCTTCCGGTTACAATATAATTTTTCCTTCCTTGTAAAGTACTGGCAATATTGTTTGAACTGGGAGCTTGTAACCTATAACCTTCTTTAAACATGAAACATGGAAAACTAGGTGCAATCGAGAAGCTGCAGGAAGCTCCAATTTGTATGC